>JAOTQR010079193.1:0-10717 GCA_025774065.1 Solanum ossicruentum
GATTTAAGTTTATGAAAATTCTCAGTTTGAGTTTATTTATTTTAAAAGCTTCCGCACTTTATATTTATTATCCTTTTGAATTAAGGCTGACTTGCTCTAGTGGGATTGAGCGAGTGCCATCACGCCAAATTTTCGGGTCGTGACAGAGGCTTCATGGACTTCATTCTTCAAATCTGGACACAACTTCTATGAGACCTTTCTATGGGCCGTATTCAGACTTACGACTCGTATATGATTTCGTCTGATGACTTTTCAAAAAAATCCTAACTTCTGATCCTCAAGATACAGAACCTCATTTACGACTCGTACAACTTTCCCAGCTCGTCTGACAGTTCGTAGATGCAACTTCAGAAAAATCCCCCCTTCACTAAATCTCACTTAGAAACCCCACTCTACAGCTCTTGAAAACTTACATGGCCCGTAAAGTATGTTGTAGATTAGCAAAAACTGCAGTAACTGCACACTTAGCCCAAAATCGTTCCATATCTTGTAATCTTGGAAAACAAACATAAAAACACATTCAACCCACTAACCGCTTTGAGAACACAAAAAATTCCAAGTTTTAAGCATAAAAAATAAGGTATTTAATAGAACATCAACATCCCTCGTATTAACCACTATACTAACCAAGTAAGCAGCTAAAGTACTCATTGTTCCCTCAAGTTTAAACCCTAATTATAACTCAGGATATTTCAACAAAACATGCCCTATATCTTGTTTCTCAACATCAAGACCTCGTAAAAATCTAATAACCAAAACAAGATCCACTACAAAACTAGCATGAAAACATTGAGGGTAAATCTTAACAAACTCACCAAGCTTAGACCTTTGAAGCCCAATTTTCTCCAAGTATGACAAAATAGGAATCATGTTTTTCCTCACACTACAACCTAGCATTAAAGGATATTCATTGATATCATCAACTGTCGGACCAATTTTCTGCAAGAGCTCAACACATTCGCGCATAACTCAAGGGTAATTTTAACTCCTCTAATTCATCAGGAAGGATTCCTATACTTTTCAAATAATCAATGATTATTACACATGATACCAACTTCTCCTTGCACCCTTGGAACACACCCACGTTACTGTTGGCATTTCATATTATGGGAATTTAGAGGAATGGGTCGAACAGGGTTTTTGGTTCAACACCTTAGGTAAGTGAGTAAATGGGGCTTGAGTGGTTTTGTAGGTCTTAAAAAAAGGGGTCTTTTGGGTTTCTGAGGATTGTTTTTAAGGATTGATTTCTTCTTATTATTAACATCATTCGAACAAGCAAATATCTTACAAAAAAATAAAGAGCTTAATGACTATGGATGGAAGAAGGTGTGATCCTTTACCTTTGCTCAAGCAAAACGAAGGAGCTGGCCATATCCTTTAGGGGCATTTACGTAGGGAGATGTGGAAAAAGAAGAAATATGGCGTTATGATACATGGATAGATTGGGTCGGGCTCGCATTAGACGTGGGCAATTCGAATGTGGACCCAAAAACATAACTTATTTTAGCATCATCAAAATTTCTATATTTTAATCCATTTTCAATAAGGGGGCATGCTTTTTCTGATATAACAATATACCCTGTTTAAAAAATAATAATTTATTTTTATTTTAATTTGTTTCAATTTTTTTAATTTATACACGACATGTTTAAAATCACAAAATTAAAGAAATTTTAATATATTTGACATGACTTTAATTTATAATCATAAAATCAAAAGCTCTTCTTTATTTCCTTAAAATTCTTGCCAAGCCAAGCTAAACCATTTTTTTTTAAAATTGAGAGAGTATTAGAGTAGTACTTCATTAGTTTCTTTTAGGTTGTATGTTATATATTTTTTTAAAATTAAAGTTAAATTATATTAGATTAATTGATATTAAATATTTTAAATTATATGAAGATTATTATAAATTATAATTTTTTTAAAAAATTTTAACATGATAAAATAATATATTTTAAAACTTATATTGTTTGATGATGCTAAAGAAAAAGAATAGAAGAAAGTATTTTTATTTATTTGAATTGCTTAAGAATATTTTCTAGAATAAATAAATCACAACACGTTACTTATTAAGTATTTTCACTCCATTAAACCAAACACCGGTTCTTCTGGCCAATTGAATTTCAAAAATGAAGATTCAAGTCTTAAGGAGGCCAAACTAGAAATGTAAAACCAACAAGTCAAAGTCGTCTCGTCTTCTTTGCATCTTCCTTTGTCAACAATGGCACACAACTCATAAATCACACCAAATACCACCTTCTTCTCCACCCATTTCCTCCAAAAATGAGACTACTATTCATAGTTTTCACCATTATTATCATCACCATAGAAGCTGCGGACATTCTTCCTGGTTCTACCCTTTCAGCTTCCAACCCAAACTCCAGATGGTCCTCTCCCAACAACACCTTCTCTATTTCCTTCCTACAGCTTGACCCCACAAACCAGAGCGCCTATTTTGCTGCTATTTCTTACAACAATATACCCATATGGAAAGCCGGAGGAGACTCCGGTGCAGTTGATTCCTCAGGTGAACTCCGGTTCCTCTCCAACGGTGACCTTCAGCTCACTACTGGACCTTCTAATTCTGTTGTTTGGAGTTCAAGAACTGCAAATCGTGGTGTTTCCTCAGCTTCTCTTGATGATAATGGAAATTTTCGTCTCAAAAACGGTACCGTTTCAGACATTTGGTCTTCTTTTGATAACCCAACTGATACTGTTGTTCCTGGACAGAATTTCACTATTATTCATGTTTTGAGGTCTGGGTTGTATTCTTTTAGGCTTAGGAGAAATGGGAACTTGTCACTTTTGTGGAATGATACTATATTGTATTATAATTCTGGGCTGAATTCTTCTGCAAATGTAAATTTGTCTTCTCCTAGTTTGAGAATGCAGCCTATTGGGATTATTTCACTTTCTGATCCTAGCCTTTCAAGCCCTTTGAATGTCGTTTATAGTAGTGATTATGCTGATGAAGGGAACATTCTAAGGTTTTTCAAGCTGGATGCTGATGGAAATCTTAGGATTTATAGTTCCACACAAGGTAGTGGGACTCAAAATGTGAGATGGGCTGCTTTGACTGATCAGTGTCAGGTGTTTGGATATTGTGGGGATTTTGGGGTTTGTAGTTATAATGGTACTGACCCAACTTGTGGATGTCCTTCACAGAATTTTGAGCTCACTGATCCGAATGATAGTCGTAAAGGGTGTAGGAGGAAAGTCAATCTTAGTAATTGTCCGTCCAATGCAACTATGTTGCAATTGGATAATGCTAAGTTCTTGACTTATCCTCCCGAATTATCTGAACAGCTTTTTTCTGCTGGTATCTCTGCATGTAGGTTTAACTGTCTTGTTAATGGTGCTTGTGTCGCTTCGACTTCTTTAGCAGATGGCACAGGGATGTGTTATATTAAACAGCCCAACTTTGTCAGTGGCTATCAGTCGCCAACCCTTCCCAGCACTTCATTTCTTAAAATATGTGGACCTGCAATGCCTAATCCTACTGCCATTTCAGAAACTGTTCAGGAGAAGAATGGAGGGAGGGTTCCTGGCTGGGTTGTTGCACTTGTGGTTGTGGCTAGTCTCTTGGGTTTGATCCTGTTGGAGGGTGTTTTGTGGTGGTGCTGCTTTAGGAATAATTCTAAATTTGCATCACTGTCATCTCAATATGCACTTCTTGAATACGCCTCTGGTGCCCCTGTCCAGTTCTCATTCAAGGAGCTTCAGCGGGCAACCAAGGGGTTTAAGGAGAAGCTTGGTGCAGGAGGATTTGGGGCTGTTTATCGGGCAGTTCTTGCTAATAGGTCTGTTGCTGCGGTGAAGCAGCTTGAAGGAATTGAGCAAGGAGAGAAGCAATTCAGAATGGAGGTTGCAACTATAAGTAGCACACACCATTTGAATTTGGTGAGATTAATTGGGTTTTGTTCTGAAGGGCGCCACAGGTTACTGGTCTATGAGTTCATGAAAAATGGTTCTCTTGATAAATTTCTCTTTTCAGAAGATAGTTCATCGGGAAAGCTTTTGAACTGGGAGCAACGGTATAATATTGCTATGGGAACAGCAAGAGGTATCACATACCTTCATGAGGAATGCCGAGATTGTATAGTTCACTGTGACATAAAGCCTGAGAACATACTGTTGGATGAGAATTACACTGCCAAAGTATCGGACTTTGGCCTTGCCAAGCTCATTAACCCAAAGGACCATAGGCATAGAACCTTGACAAGTCATGTGAGGGGTACTAGAGGATACTTGGCTCCTGAATGGCTGGCCAATCTTCCTATAACTTCCAAATCTGATGTGTACAGTTATGGTATGGTATTGCTGGAAATAGTGAGTGGAAAGAGGAATTTTGAAGTCTCAGAAGAGACTAACAGGAAAAAGTGCTCGGTGTGGGCATATGAAGAATTTGAAAGGGGTAATATAGAGGCCATTATGGACAAAAAGCTTGCCAATCAGGAGATGGATATGGAACAAGTTATACGAGCAATTCAAGTGAGCTTTTGGTGCATCCAAGAGCAACCATCTCAAAGACCAACGATGGGCAAGGTGGTTCAGATGTTAGAAGGCATTTCTGAGATTGATCGGCCACCAGCACCTAGGGCTATTGAAGGTTCCTTTGCTGGAACTAGCGTAAATGCCAGTAGCACAAGTGGTCTCTCCATCTTTGCAGCTTCTGTCCCAGCTCCCTCTTCATCATCATCATTCCAAACTGTGGGATTCCAGTCTTCAGCTTCTGCAAAGAATGTCGATAGGCAATCATCATCACTTCCACACTCCGAAATTAAGTGAGTCTTAACCATACACTTCCGAACTGCTGGGAATTTGAGTATCTCAAAAATCATAGTTTGACTTGCGTCTTGCAATTCATATTGTATAATAAATAGGTTTTGCATGTATATTTGCAAATATATTGTTATGTGACTCGTTAATATTGGAAAATACCACTCACTTATTTTTGATATCTCATTATTCACCAGGATTCGCCGTCTCTATGCTGTCCATGTTGTGAATTGTGATGCCATGTCTGTGATGTTGTCCCATTTCTTTTGATACAAGAAGCCAGATATATAGTTTGTTTATGATAATATACGACCAAGGAACATATTCTCTCCTTCAATACTAGATAGTTTTTAGGGTCTTCTAAGGGCTGGTTACTTTTGGATCCAACATTGACCTTCTTTGGTTGTTTAGGAGGGAGTGAAAAGACCTGCCCTATAATGTGAAAACTAGATTGTTTTAGCTTCTTTGCACCAACAATTTAGGCCAAAATTAGTTTATTGTAGCTTCTTTTCACCAGCAATTTTAGGCTACCCTCTTTATTGTTTTTTTTTTTTTTTTAAAAGACATTATAATACTGTATTTTCAGAGTCTTGGTTGTAAGGTTGTTTGTGTGGACTAGAAACATGGATATAATATCATTTGTTTGTAGAATTGTGATGTCAACTTAGGGCCACCACTAATTGACTATTAATAGTAGCTAGTGATATTTTGGAGGCAGAGGTCCCAGTCCATAATTTCTTCTGCTGATTTTTGCTTAAATGGATACTTAAGGTCGTTTTGATTAGTATATTCTATAAGAATGGTGTAAAATATCCTTAAGATTGTTATAAATTCTTACGGAAACTATTTTATTTTCATGAACACGAACATCATCACGAACACAGACACTTCATCACAAACACTTATAAGAAACTCACTAAGCTTGAGGTATTGTTGAAGCCATCTAACTAAGAGTTAATTGAAACTAATTAGATTTGTTAGTTAAGAAAGTGGTTAGTTAGTTAGTTAAGATTCTCCTTTAGAAAGTGGACAGCTGTCTCTACAAATATCTTGTGTATATATATATATATATATATGCAGTCCATGTACAGATTAGAATGAATGAAAAAGTTTTCATTTCACAACTCTTCCTTTTAATCTCTGATTCATGCTCCTATTAATGGAGCTTCTTAACATGGTATCAGAGCTCTAGATTTAAAAGAATCTGTCATTTACTCTTCATCTACTCTCTGAAGACTACTAGTGACTCTCAGAAAGCTTGTTGGATAGATCGATCATGGCCGCACCAGTAGGAAGCACAGATACAGAGGGAATTCAGGGTTCAAACAGGAATTTAGCTCAAATTGAACAAATTGATCATAATCATCTATTGTTCATCCATCCATCTGATACTCAAGGTGCTGTTCTCATCTCGATTCAGCTTTTAGTATCTGAAAATTACTCACTGTGGAGTAAATCCTTGAAACTTGTTTTGACTGGCAAGAACAAGTTAGGATTTCTATTAGGAACTTGTAGAAAGGACATGTATCTTTCTTCCATGCATGATCTGTGGGATAGATGTAATGCTATAGTCTTAGGTTGGGTTATGAATACTGTGTCTAAAGGATTAATCAGTACTGTCATTTACGGATCTGATGCACACTCTGTATGGGAGGATCTTCGTGAGAGGTTTGACAAAGTGAATGCATCCAAACCATTTTACCTTCATAAGGAGATAGTTACATTGTCACAAGGAACCATGTCTGTCTCAAACTATTTCTCTCGATTGAGAGAACTTTGGGATGAATTTGAGACTTTGATGCCTCCTCCTTTATGTGCCTGTCCAGAATCCAAACATTATGCAGAACACTTTCAATTTCAGAAGCTTTGGCAATTTCTAATGGGCTTGAATGAGTCCTATGCTCATGCTAAAAGTCAGGTGCTGATGACTATTCCTGTTCCAAATGTGAATCAAGCCTATGCTATGATAATCAATGTAGAGAGTCAAAGGATGAATGGAGCTAGTAGCAACTCTATTGAAGCACAGTCTGAAACTGCTCCTATGAGCAATAGAATATCTAATAGCCAATACTCTGGTAATGAAGGGTATCAGTCAGCTAATTTCCATGCTGGTAGTAGCAGCAACAACTCAGGTGCAGGAGGAAGCAACAACTACAATACAGGCAATGGTAACAATGGTGGATACAGACAAAGGAACACTGCTGATGGTAGAAATTCCTATGGTTATGGGAAGTCTCATGTCTATTGTGAATTTTGTCACTATAAAGGTCATACAAAAGAAACCTGCTACAAACTACATGGTTATCCTAAGAAAGAGGAGGAGCATCGAATTCTCATGCAAATAATGCTACTACTGGTAGGAATCAGACTATTGATGCTTCTGGACCTCCTCATGCTTTACCAACCAACTCTTCTGTAATGGACACACAAGGAATATCTTTGTTTACACAAGAACAGTATAATCAGATTCTTCAACTACTGAGCAAAGGGAAGGGAGTAGATACTGTTGCTAATGTTGCTACTGCTAATGCAACAGGTATTATTACATCTCTTATGCCTGATGTGGTTAATTCACATTAGATTGTTGATACAGGTGCTTCTATCACATGGTTCACAGTCTAGGACTAATGAATCAATATAAGCATCTTGGTGACACACAATTCTTAAAAGTGAATCTGCCCACAGGAAGTCAGGTACCCATAAGTCATATAGGTGAATCACCAGTTCTTAGGAACAAACTACTTAAGGAGGTTCTATTACCAAAATTCAAGTACAACCTTCTTTCTGTCTCACAGTTGACAAAGCAGCTGCAGTGTGCTGTGTTATTTTTCCCTGACTTTTGCTTCTTTCAGGAACTCTTCAGTGGGAGGGTCCTGGGGATTGGTAAAGAAGATCAGGGACTATATCTGTTAGAGACTGAACTCAAAGACACAAAGAAGAACAATTCTGAAGGCAATCACGCAGTAGCTGCTCTCAGTAACTCCTCTGATGTTACTAGTTCTACTTCCAGTTCTGTTAGTTTATCTTTTTCCAATAATGCATGTTCTCCAAGTAGTTTGTGGCACATGAGACTTGGGCATGCTCCTCATAAAGTTCTGACTAGTATAGACAGCTTACATTCTATGGATTTGAAGAATCACAATTGTACTGTGTGTCTTATTGCTAAGCAAACAAGGCTACCTTTTCCTACCAGTGTTACCACTTCTAATTCTATCTTTGATTTAGTCCATGGTGATGTGTGGGGACCTTATAGAGTTCCACACTATGATGGCAAGAGGTTTTTCTCAACTCTAGTGGATGATATGACCAGATATACTTGGATTTTCTTACTGCATACTAAGGCAGATTCTGTTCTTATTCTGAGAGATTTTTTGTGCATGGTGAAAACACAATTTGGAAAGGCTGTTAAGTGTCTTAGAACAGACAATGGTACTGAGTTATTTAACTCTCAAGTGGAATGCCTACTGAAGGAACATGGTGTCACATATCAGAGCTCATGTGTCTATTCCCCTCAACAAAATGGGGTTGTTGAAAGGAAACACAGGTCCATTCTAGATATGGCCAGAGCCTTACGATTTCAAGCTTCAGTTCCTCTAAGATTTTGGGGCTTCTGTGTCTCCACAACAGTTTATCTTTTGAATAGCCTACCAACCATGTTGCTCAAGGGCAAATCTCCCTTTGAAAAACTATTTGGTCAGCCTCCATCTCTTAACCATCTCAGAGTGTTTGGTTCACTATGTTATGCAACTGATCCCAAGAAACTTGATAAATTTGCCCCTAGAGCCACTCCTGCTGTCCACCTAGGCTACTCTTCCTCTCGAAAGGGATATGATTTATATGACCTCAGTTCTAAATCCTTTTTTGTCAGCAGAGATATTGTATTCAAAGAGGAAGTATTCCCTTTTAAAGACCTCAAGTCTTCTCCTGATCCTTTGTTTCCTGTACTCACACTGGAGTCATCTTCTATTCTTTCTGTTTCCCCTTGGTCACCTCTATTCCTACTGATATAACACCATCTCATTTCTCTCCTCCTATTCCAGGAGTGTCTCCACCTCCCTCTAATGTTCCTCTAAGAAGGTCAACCAGAACATCTAAACCACCTGTCTGGTTAGATGATTATGTCACTCCAGCCTCCAACAATTCTTGCCTGTATCCCATGTCTCAATATGTCTCTTACTCCAGATTGTCACCCTCTTATAGAGCTTCACTGGATGCCTATTCAGCTGTTGTTGAGCCTCATTCCTGTAAAGAGACATGTCAGGATCCACTTTGGGTTGATGCTATGAAATCTGAAATTGCTGCACTTGAAGACAACTGCACCTGGTCCATAGTTCCTCTCCCTGCTAATAAAACTCCTATTGGTTGCAAATGGGTGTTCAAAGTGAAGTATAAGGCTTCAGGTGAGGTTGAAAGGTACAAGACTAGGCTAGTAGCTAAAGGGTATAGTTAGCAAGAGGGGTTAGACTACTCTGAGACATTCTCTCCAGTGGCTAAAATGGTCACTGTGAGATCAGTTGTTGCTTTAGCTGCTTCTCTTGGCTGGTACTTGTTTCAAATGGATGTTCACAATGCCTTCCTCCATGGTTCTTGTTGAGGAAGTATACATGCAGATTTCTGAGGATTTTGCAAACCAGGGGGAGAAACACATGGTTTGCAAACTTCATAAGTCCCTATATGGACTCAAGCAAGCACCAAGGCAGTGGAACTTGAAGCTTACTGAAGCATTGGTTAATATGGGGTTCACACAATCTCATTATGATTACTCCTTGTTTACAAAAAGGACAGGTGTTGACATCCTAGTTATTCTGGTCTGTGTTGATGATCTCCTAATTACTGGAAGCAATCCAAATCTCATACAACAAGTCAGGGAAGATTTGCAACATAGATTCAAAATGAAAGATCTTGGAGAATTGAAGTATTTTCTGGGAATTGAATCCTCTAGGACTGATGAGGGTATACTCATGAACAGAGAAAGTATGCACTTGGACTTGTGTCTGAGTTAGGACTGATAGGATGTAAACCTGCATCTACTCCATTAGAGTTCAATCACAAGATGACATCTACTGAGTTTGATGAATATACAGGCATAAATACCAAGAATGAAGACAAACCACTTGATGATCATGGTAGATATCAGAGGCTGATAGGAAGGTTACTCTACTTGACTGTGACTAGGCCTGATATTGCCTTTGTAGTTCAAGTACTTAATACATGCACTCACCAAAACAGTCACACATGGAAGCAACACTCAGGGTAGTAAGGTACATCAAAGGAACTGCTGGACTTGGATTGTTCATGCCCAGCAAAGGTTGTTCAGAACTAGTAGCTTTTTGTGATTTAGATTGGAGAGCTTGTGTGGAGTCTAGAAAGTCAGTCACTGGCTATGTGGTGAAGTTGGGAAATGCAATTATATCCTGGAAATCAAAAAAATAAAGCACTGTCTCAAGAAGCTCTGCAGAAACAGAATTCAGGAGTATGGCCACCACAGTAGCTGAGATAGTTTGGCTCAAAGGACTGTTTAAGGAATTGGGAATTAATGTGAAGATGCCAGTCAGATTATTTTGTGACAGCAAGGCTGCTATCTAAATAGCAACACATCCCATCTTTCATGAAAGAACTAAGCACTTTGATATAGATTATCATTTTGTGAGAGAAAAAACCATAGAAGGACTCATTCAGACTCAACGCATAGGAACTAAAGAGCAGCAGGCTTATCTACTTGCAGAAGGATTGTGCAAACCTCAACATGTAGCACTGGTTGACAAACTGGGACTGGAAAATATATTTTCCAATCCTCAGCTTGAGGGGGAGTGTTGAAGCCATCTAACTAAGAGTTAATTGAAACTAATTAGATTAATTAGTTAGTTAAGAAAGTGGTTAGTTAGTTAAGATTCTCTTTTAGAAAGTGGTGTACAATTGTCACTATAAATATCTTGCA
>JAOTQR010079194.1:0-10717 GCA_025774065.1 Solanum ossicruentum
CCATGATTCTTTATTTTTCGCATGATTTAGTTGGTTAAGAATTGAGGGTTCTCCTATATAGGTGTTAAAATAGTTGAACGTACAATTTGATAGGTTGGATTGCAACAATTAGTGTAAGGATCCGAACTTCATAAGACTTTAACGAGATCTAAAATGTGTTTTCAAGAGTTTTTCCCTAAGGTGCCCACCAATGAGCACTTCACAGACCGTGGTTCACACCACTATCCGTGAAAGGACCCTGGGCCATTTTTTGATAGCTTCCTGGAAGGTGTGCCTATGATGAAGCACACCACAACTCGTGGTGTATACCACGGACTGTGGTGTGGCTCGTGGAGGTGCCCTTCACTTGGTCTCCACTGTTTTGACCAAGGCATCACGCCATAGACCCCACCATGGGTCGTGGTGCACATATGATATTCTCATACATCCACCTCAACATTCACGTCTTCTCAAGCTACACCTTCTGAATATATGAGTTTTTGACTAGCCAGCACGTCACCCCATATAGCGACAATAGTCTAATCATCATTCTATAAAACTTACCTTTAAGTTTATGCAGTATCTTCTTATCACACAATACTCTAGAGACAAGTCTCCACTTCATCCATGCTGCCCCAGTACAATGTGTGACATCATTATCGATATCACTACTACCCTAGATAATAGATCCAAGATATTTAAAGCTTTCTCTCTATGGGATAGATTGAGTGAAAAGTTTTACCTCAATGTCGGCTTCATCATTCGCAACATTGAATTTGCACTCTAAATATTTTGTCTTGGTCCTGTTCAATTTGAACTTTTTGGATTCCAAAGTATGTCTCCAAACCTCCATCTTATCATTAATTTATCCTGAGTCTCATCAATCAATACTGTGTCATCCACAAATAGCATACACCAAGGTCATTGATATGCCCATTCAAGGCTCTCCCAATGAAGATCTTTTCTATGACCGGTATACCTCTCGCAAGCTCATCCAAATCTTCTCAAAAAAGCTTTTTGACTTCCTCATCCAATCCCACTTGAGATGCATAGGTACAAACTACATTCACTATATGGTTGCCGATAATAAGTTTAATAGACATCATCTTATCATTTATCCTCCTAAACTCAACCACATACTCTAGAATATCCTCATCTACTAGTATATTTACTCCATTTGTATCCTAAAAGCCTCCAGAGTATCATAATTTAAATCCATCTACGCCTCAAGCTTTAGTACCTGCCTATCTGATCTCCAACACACGTTATATTAATTTGTCTTCTCTTAAGACTCTTCACTAGCTCTATAGATTTTCCTGTAAGTGATCCTATATTCCACGACCCTACTCTCAACTTAAGTAAGCTTGTGTTCTCTTACCACCACCACCCCTTGCCTCTGACCCCCAATCAATGATAATGATCCTAATCCACCATCAGTTCCAAACGCCACTAAACAACAATAACTCAATAAACTATGAAAGGTCAATAAAATACAATCTCTCAAATTCAACAGCCCAATGATACAACAATATACGTTAATTTACAATAATCAATATACAATAATGAGAACACAAAACAATCATAATAACTAACTTAATAAATTTCCTAGAAAGTAAATTTACAACAAACTAACAAGTAGAAGAAGGTAAACTCAATTCAATTTCTTAAGAACAAGCAAAATACAACACTCAATTTAAGAAATTTGATGAATGTTTTGCAACACACAAGTTGATGAAGAAAAACCAATCTAATTTCACAATCAACAAATTAAATAATTCATAAAGCAATTCAAGAAAATTGATATATATTTATAACAATAAATCAATATATATTACTTCCAAACCTAGGACACAAACCTGCACTATATATTACTAAATAGCAACTTCTTGAAAATTCGTTATATTCCGATAAATTTTTGAGTAGAAATTGATCCCTGAAATTTGTTGACCCGGATTTGATTATTTTGAAATTTGTTGTATGATGATTATATCTTTATACCTAACCTATAAATCTTCCTGCAAAGCCACCTGGAAAGAGGCATAACCGCCTGAAAGGGTCATTGGAGGTTGCTTCACTCCTAGGAGATTTCGCCCGAGAAGAATAAGTCACGAGAACCTCCGATGGAAGGTATCAATATTTCAATTTCAAGAAACCCTAGAGGATTTAATAAATTTAATTTTCTTTTTGAATCTCCTTCTATAATAGAAGAAAATTGAAAAAAATGAATAATTTTCTACGAAGATCGATAGAAATTATTGGAAGAGAAAGGAGAATTTTCCTAAAAGAATGATGAGTAATTGCAATTGCCATCGAGATTTGCGTTGCACAAAAGCTTGAAATATTTTTGAAAATGAGTTAGAATTGAAATGAAAATTTGAGTGAAAATTTCGATTGAAAGCAACTGACTGAAAAACTCATCGGCGAGGTGTGCTGTGGTGATTTCTGATGGGTGGGGCAAGAGAGATTAACTGAAAATTTTGGAGTAATGGTTTTTGATCTATATAAGATAAATAAATACTTTGTTAGAAAAATACTACTATGATATTGATACTGAATTAGAGTTAAAACTGTAACCGAAAACAACATTCAAAAAGTAAAATTTGGAGATGTTAAAGTGGCACAAACCTTATCACTATCGCATGGAACTCAAATATATCTGTTAAAGTAAAAAAATAGATATGGAGCAATGATTACAATAAAAAAAATAGTGTCAATTCTATTAAAAAAAATAAAATAAAGTAAAAGTGTCAAAATAATCGAAGAATAGTAATAACACAATCATAATAGTATAACTAATCTTATAACAAATTAAAAAATCATCACAAAGTAAGATAACATTCTACCCCTACTAACCTTGTAGTTTAATACATGGCCTTCGTTCCTTTCAGTTTAAGGTCATGTCTTCAATGATATGAAATTGCGTCATATCCTATTTTATCACTTCTCCTTAATCCATTTTTTTATTTATCTCTACCCATCGTGTAATCCCTAATTTCAACCTCATGTACCTCCTGACAGGCTCCTTTGCACATGGCCAAACCATCTCATTCTTGCTTCTCTCATCTTTTCTGCCACAGAAGTCACTCTCACCTTCACCCGAACAACCTCATTTCTAATCTTGTCACTCCTAGTACATTCATACATCTATCTGAATATTCTCATTTCCGTAATATGAAGCTTCTGAAATGTGAAATGTTTTTACTGGTCAGTACTTTATCTCATATAACAAAATCGGTATAACCACCATTCTATAGAACTCACTTTTAAGTTTATGTGGTACCTTCTTATCACTAATACTCTAGACGCAAGTTTCATCATCCATGTTGCCCCAATGCGATGCACAACATCATTGTTGATGTCTTCGCTACTTTGGATGAGGAATTAAAAAATGATATAAACCGAAAGCCTTGATACTCGAGTAGACCATGCTTCTAGCCTTTTTGGCCATTATGGAGTTGATGGAACTGTCAAAATTTTGTTTTGAGACTGTTTACTCGCATTTTGCTCCAAAATTAATTTTTCAAATTATAAGGCTTCCAAAATATGGACATTTGAACAATATTCAAATGGTTGACCAGGTAACTGAGTTACCAATGCAACAGGTTATGGGTCACTATACGAATGCTCTAATCGATAAACAAGATGAAGTACACAGAAAATGACCTGGAGGGTCATTACAAAAAACTATAATGATCTTTTTGGAACTCATTATGGTACTGATAGAAACATGTGTTATTTGTCGATGTGAAATGAAAATGAAATAATTGGCACTCTTGAATATTAACATGAATATCAAGTAAGTTATTGCAGGGGAAGATAGTAATATGGAAATCCTCTAAAAGTAAAGAGGTCTCACCAGTCAGCTAAATGTGAGTAGATCCTCAACGACGCTTGTTGATGATGTCTAGTACATGCCTCTGTATCATAAAATGATGCAGGCCCAAATGGGCATTAGTACGTGGAATGTATGTGTATATAATATGGTAGAAAGACATCAAGGAAGAGCAATATCAACTTTGATAATCTCAATTATGAAGGCAAGAACTCACTCAAGTTTCAAAAGTCTAAAGTAAGAATAAGGTATAGACAATTCCTAATCATATACAGTCTCATCCAATCATTCGAAGTACTATCTAGACCTATATGAGAGTTTCTCTAACTGAAAACCATCACCTATGAGCCGTTGATGATACAACAAAATGATGTCATTATCACATTCATCCAATACCTTGCTAGGGTAAAGAAAATCCCATCAGTGGATTCATAATCAACAACATCAAGTCCTCTTTTGGGACAATATAACAACATTTGATTTTACGATTCAATCCTCTCATACGCTGGCTACATAGTTATTAAGTTTGAGTTATTATTTATTCTCACTCAATTTGATGTTCAATACTCCTCCTAAGACTCAATATGCTCATAAGACATCAATCTTTTGCTTAATTCATTCAATTAGACTCATTAGACATTTGTCAACTCAATTCATCACATCAACTATCAACTCTCTGGTTAGGAACATTCTTTCGGGATTAGTTCATAACTCATTTAGACTCTCTATCATCCATCATTCAAACTCATAATATTCAGATATAAAAATAGAGTTAAAAATATTTACATTTCTTATAAACTCTTTAGGCTCAAATCATACTCATGTATACCTATTTAAGAGCAATATATAAGAAATACAAGAATTCATTTTAGGGCTTATGTAGAAAATTAAAATCATCTATTTTAAGTGTTTAATTCATAAAAATTATCATTCATGTAAGATTACGTAGGAATACTCTAGGATTAAAGAAAAAACATTCAAGAAACATTCATGAAAGGTTTAATTCATTCACAATTCAATCAATGTTATATATAGGGAACATGGAAGAATATAATTCATATTATAATTAGCCTTATATACCTGGAAGAGAAATATCTCTTGGACAAACTTTTGGTTTGCACTTGAGTACGTAGAACCCTAGCTCCTTTCTCGAGAGAACTTTGAACGTAAAAATCTAATGTTTTCAGGGATTTATGCATTAATGAGAGGTTATTAGGCTATAGCAAGCCTTAGGGAAGTTAATTAGGGTAAAGGTCAAAAATATCCTTTTGGAAAAGTTAAATAATTATCAAACTTGAAAAATGACCTTTTAGTGAGTTCCGTCGATCAAATTGGCGATCTAGGGGTAGTGTCGCTGAACCATTCAATGGTTCACTGAATGGGGACCTTGGGTCATCCTTTTTTACAGTTTCTCAGCTTTATCGAAATATTTCAGCGATCCAGATACGTTTCAGTAAAATGCTCATAATTTTTACTTCAAACTCTGATTAAAGCGAAATGGGATATGCTAGAAAGATAGTTCAAAGATATTGAGTCATCTAAATTATCATGTGCTAAGAGATATGATCATTTGATGTTGATCTTTCTATAAGCTCATACCAAAACTTAGCCGATGAAAATGTTTTGAACTTGGCTTGACCTTGGGCGTCCCTTATGACCTCAAACCATATCCGACACACTTCAATTACTTAGAAAAGGACCTTAACATACATTCACAACTTTGGAATTATTGGATCACCTAATTTCATATCTAAACTCAATCGGTACAGAAGGTTTCATTTCAACTTTGTGTTAAAGGATCTATGTAACCTTTATTTATCTTAAATATATTATCCTACTATAGAATAAGCTTTAATACTCTATTCAAGGTTAGAATCACTCTGTATGATTCCATACACATAATAGAAAAGTTCGAATCTTAGCTTAGAAATTTTTGCCACTCCCCGGGAGGGTATCCTAGATGTGGCAGACACTCAGAGACTATTGCTAGTCCCCAAGCGAACTGCTCGATCTCATGATAGTCATTCGGTCATTCAACTCAGTAGAAGACAATTAAAGTAATGGAAACATAAGGACGAACAACTCAACTTACTTCTAACTCAATAAATAAGGGTCATAGGCCAACAAGGTCGGTCTCAACATCCATGATATAGTAGTAGATTTAAATAAACTCAATTCAAGGAAAGAAAGACCTCAACATCAAGTCATCATCTTCTAGTCTATGAAGTCTCTACCTCTACAGTCTAGAAAGGTACAATGACAGGCCACGGCTACCACAACTCAAAATAAATCTAACTCCATAAATAAGAAATATGAAATAGTATCCTCCGAATGCAGGGGAAGACTCACCAATCAGTTGTATGGAGTATAAACCTCAACGGAGTGCCTATTGAGGATCTCAAGTATCCGTCTCTGCATCATAAAAAGATGCAGGCCCAAATGCATGTTAGTACGTGGAATATACGAGCATATAAAATGGCTAAATGAAATAAATATAGGCAGAATAATATGAAATAACATCAACTCATAAGATACTCAATCATAATGTCAAGTGTCTATCTAAAACAAGAATAAAGAGTAGATAATGACTCATCAATACCAATCTAAACTCATCCAATCAACTCAACTAAGAGTACTATCAGTGTGAGACCTTCTGGGAGTTTTCTAACCGACAACCATCACCTATGGACCAGTAATGATACAATGAGGAAATGTTGTTACCACATCTATCCAGTACCTTGGTGGGGTAAAGGACATCATATCAATGGATCCACAATAAAGAACATCAAGTCCTCTTTTGGGACTAAGAAAATATCCGATTATACGGTTCAATCCTTTGCTACACTGGTCACGTAGTTATAGTGTTTAAGTTGTTATCTACTCTTATTCAATGTGGTGCTCAATACTCCTCCCATGACTCAATATGCTCATAAGACATTAATCATCTGAATTACTCATCTAACTAGTCTCATTGGACATTGTTAACTCAATTCATTATATCAACCATCAACTCTTGGGTTATCGTCATTATTTTAGGATTAATTTCATGCTCTTTAAGACTCTAAAGACATCAATTTCATCAACACTCTCGTACCAAGATCATAACCACAGTCACAGGCACATTCATATTATCGAGACTCTATACTCTTCTCCTAAGTTCATTCTTACAATCTTTTATGAAAATGATATGTAGGGTTTTCTAAAATGACTCACAAAAACATTTAAACAGTAAATTTAGGTTTATCATGATTATCAACATGTGAAAGTACATAGAATATACATGATTTATAAGATTACATTCAAGAAAACATGCATAAGGGTTAACTTTTTCAAAATCTCTCTACTACCATCAATAGGGACACATTGAAGAACAATCACATCTTTTAGTTTAGCCTTACATATTTAAAATGAAGAACAAAACTAATCTTCTCAAGGATTTTGACCCCAATCTCTGGAACCCTAGCTTCTTCTCTTAAGAATTCCAACTCAAGGTTAGCATAAAAGGCCATAGAATGGGTTTAGAAACCCTTTTTAGACCAAAAAACAACCTATATTGATCGTATTTTAAGATAGTAGGGGTTGAGAAAGGTCTAGAATGCTATTCACGAAAAACTAAAAAAAATTACTTTGGCATACCAAGTCCACGACAAGGACTTGGCCATTTTTGGGATTTTTTGTCAAAAATTCTTCGATCGAGTTTTCTAATCCAGTAGAAAATATTGGGACCAAATCTAAGTGTAACTCCACGTTTAGTGTGCGACGCACACCTATCGCACACTCATTCTGAAAATCATTTTAGCATTGAAAAATTATCTTTTGATCTGGTTGCTTAAAAATCAACCAAGACCATTTTCTCACTCAATTTTTTATGCTAATTGCATATTCGACCTCGGATTTGCCGTCAGAGTTTGGGAAGACACGTTATTCGCACCTCTCTCATTTAGGGGTATTTTAGTAATTTTACCATGTCTTACAATGTTCAAGGTGTTACACTTTTGCATAGGATAACATAATGGAAAAACTACACAAAATAGACCTAATGTGAAATTATTTACCCCAATACTAATTCAAACTATTTATCCTTAGTGAACCCATGACCTAAACTATTTACCTTCTTACCCTCTTTTTCCTTTTTATTTCGCCCACGATGTCATACTGACGTCCGTATGATGTCAGCATGATGTCAACACGAATACCATGAAATAATCCTCTGTGATACTCTGGTTGTGTATATACACCATGCCAATATCATATAGAATGAACTCAATCCTCTGTAACACTCTGACACCCTATTGGTATCATATAGAATTATATTTTTGTAATAAATAAATAAGAAACAATTAAAATAATTATTAAACTCTAAATTAGTAGAAGTATATTTGTTGTAATACTCCGTCGATATACTTATACCATATTGGTATCGTATAGTATTGGAGCTTAATTATCTATGATATTCCATTGATAAATTGATAGTATATTGGTATCATATAGTTTTGAGCTCTTTTTTTTTAAGAAATAGAACGATTAAGAGAAAATTATTAAAGTCATAAAATTATTTATTAAACTCTAAATTAGTAGAAACTATATTCTTGTGATATTCCGTTGGTATATTCATACCCTATTCGTATCATATAATTTTGAGCTCTTTTTTAATAAATAAAATAATTAAGAAAATAATATTAAAGTCATAAATTTATTTATTAAATTCTACATTAGAAAAAAAAAATTCTTTGTGCGGTATATTGATACCATATTGATATTATATAAGACTGAGCTTAATCCTCTGTTATACCTGTAGGTATATGTATACTCTATTGGTATATCATACAAGGTGGGTGCTGACTTTAGCATGATGTCAATGCGCGAATTTTAATAGTAAGGGGACATAAATGTCAAAAAGTATATGGATGTAAATAATTTATTTTAAAGGGGCATAAACTTAGTTTTTTCTAAAATAATCTTACGTTTTATTGAGATTACTGTATCTTATACCCACATCAAACGACTAGACCATAAAATTAAAAGACATATTAGTATATTAAAGCCAAGAAAATATATGAGTTCATAAAAGAAATGGGTCATTTTTTTAAACAAACTATAAAGGTAAAAGGTCTTTTTTTTAAATAGGTTAAGGATATTTCTGACTTATTAGGTGGAAGTCTTTTCCATTTTTAGAATAAGTATGATTATTGTTAGTCATAATCCTAATCCTAGTAATTAAAGGATTACATGAACAATGTCCAATTCTCCTATTTCTAGTCATTTTAGGAATGATAATTGCTTTACCCTCAATATAAATTTACATTCCTCATATTGCTTAATTCATCATCATCCTATTTACTCACTTTTATTGATCAAATAAAAAACCTCTACTCTAGAGTTGAACTTCCAACATCATTTTTGTCACACCCCTCTCAGACAATTTTTTATTTATTAGTTCATCTATTTAGTGAGATCATGAGTTCAAATTCATAAAGTCATGCCCCAAATCATCTTGGCTATTATTAAGCTTCGCCAAATAATTACTATGTTTCAAGAAACATCGATGGTCCACATACGTATAATGGAGAGAGTTGGTTTTATAACTTTGAGGGTCCATACTTGATGGATCATTTCTATGCTACAGCAATGAATGACATGAATTATGATATTTTGCATCGCGACTATACTGATTTTCATCATACGTATGATGGACGAAGTCCATTTGGTTACATAGTTGACCAATACCCATGGGATGACGATCAATATTAATGACGTCTACATTGTATCTGAAAATGAACTCATGAGTAGTGTCTATGCACTAGATGATCCAATAGTGCAACATCTTGTGGCCAATATGGAAGGCAACTAGGAGGAGGAGGCCATGGAGGAGATTATAGCAAATATGATGAAAACAAGAACTCGTAGTGTTACTGATGATGGAGAAATAATATGTGTTACTTGTCAATATGAATATGAGAATGCTAAGACAATTCTCATTCTTGAATGCCAATATGAATATCACGCAAACTGCATAAATCAGTGGTTGTTGAAGGGGAAGAGTTCTTGTCCAATTTGTAGGTCTTCAGTTTCGATGTCATAGAGTACCTGCACTTGTACTCCTTTTGTTTTAATTTATTTGTATAGTTTTAAAAATAGTTCATTTATTCACTTTGACATCATTGCTGTGCACAAGTGACTTAAATTATTGATTTTCTTTAATAATTGAGTACATAAAAGGAGGTTAATTGATGATTAATTTTTATTGTTTATAAAATAAAGTGAGTGTTTCTATCATTTTTTATCTATGTTATTAATTTTCCTAAATAAGAGATCAAATGTTATTAAGATATTTATGTAGTAGAAGAAATAATTAGTTGTTACGTTCCGAGCCTACACCCTAGATGTAATTGGCACTCAGAACCATTGTTGATCCTAAGTGAACCACTTGGCCTGACTACTTACTCAGCGAAAGACTTAAATAATAGTGTAAAGGCTTTAAATAAACAACATAAAGCTACTAAACTTATCTGAATAAACTGAAAAGGGAAATAGTTCAACAATTAACTCAATCAACCAGAACTGAAGTATTTGATATATAGTCTATTGAACCTCTACTAGAATAGTCTGAAAGGACTATCGGGACAGGCCCCAAGTAGCCATAACTGAAAGTAAATGCTGAAAGGGAAACATAAACAACTCCAAGCCTCAAACTAAGAAGAGGCCTTACCAATATCTAGAAGATGTCCGGTCCTCAATGAAGCGGCTGCTGAAGGACTTTGTCACCTGCGTCTACATCTGTTAGACCCCGTAATTACTTAAAGGTCGATTATTAATTCGGGAACAATAGTTGGGATTGAAGTATATTTTAAATTTAATTAACTTAAGGTGCGGGAGTATGGAATGAAGTGAATTTGGAGGATAAAA
>JAOTQR010079195.1:0-10717 GCA_025774065.1 Solanum ossicruentum
TGAGATCCTTAAATTGAATGAGAGAGAATTGACAGAGTTTTAGAGGGTTTGAGAGAGGGTTTTGTAAGATATAAAGTTGAAAAATGGCTAAGTATGGATGATTTCATGCTTAAGTGGAAGGGGGCTGTGATCCAATGCCCTTGGGTGCATAATAAAAACTAATAAAAATGTTGTACTAGTCTATGACGTGGACCAAATGTAAAGGTGAAAATAACAATGCTCCGCGCCCCTGGCGCGTCGTGGCCAGGGCGCCGATGCTTTCTGGAAATCAGAAATTAGCGAAAATTATTTTTTGCTATGGGTCCTCTGAATTTTGGGTTGCACCCTTTTCAAACTCAATTTTTCCTCTTGATTGAAAATATGAAATCGGATTTTTCATATCACGCACGGATTTTGAGATATATGAAAATTACGATTGTTGCATTCCGAAGAACATTTTTGGAGTGTTTCAAATCTCTTCGTGGCATAAGTGATCTATCACTCTAATACTCTCAACATAGAGTACCAAGGCAGGATCTCCTAAGCACTTCTTCAATATTGAAACATGAAAAGCTTGATGAATACCATCTAACTCGAAAGGCAACTCTAACTCATAAGCAACCTTCCCAATCCTCTTCACAATCTAATAAGGTCCACTATAACAAGGACTCAATTTTCCCTTTTTCCAAATATCATTACACCCTTCATAGCTGACACTTTTATGTTTACCCAATAATTTCCTCGAATTCTAAATCTATTCTGCTCACATCGGTGTAGGATTTCTGGTGACTGTGCGATCTTCAAACTCTCTTTAATGAACTTAACCTTCGCCATTGATCGGTGGACAAGATCAGGCCCAATGAACTCCATTTCTCCAACCTCAAACCACCCAATTGGTAAACTACATCTCCTCCCACATAGAGCTTTATAGAGAGCCATTTGAATGATTGCTTGATAACATTGTTATATGCAAATTTAATAAATGGTAGATGATTATCCCAATTTCCTTTGAAATCAAGAATATAGGCTCTCAACATATCCTACAACATTTGAATTCAACGCTCTACTTGGCCATTTATCTGTGGATGAAAGGTTGTGCTTAGATTCACTTTAGTACCCAATCCTTTCTGGAATGATCTCCAAAATTGGGAGGTGAATTGAGCTCCTCTATCCGAGATAATGGATAAGGGAACTCCATACAACCTCACAATCTCTTAGATGTACAACTTGGCATACTCCTCCGGTGTTAGTTTTCTTAACTGCTAAGTAGTGGGCTGATTTGGTAATCCTCTCCACAATCACCGAAATCAAATCATGTTTCTTTCAAGACCTCGGTAGACCAGTAATTAAGTCCATATTGATCATCTCCCACTTCCATCTAGGAATCTCAAAGTTCTGGGTTAATCCACATGGTCTTTGATGCTCAACTTTTACTTGCTGGCAATTTGGGCACTTGGAAACAAACTCAGCAATATCCCTCTTCATTCCACTCCACCAATAGACTTCCCTCAAGTCGTGGTGCATCTTGGTAGAGCCAGCATGAATGCAATATCTAGATCTATGGGCATCTATCATAATCATTTCTAGAAATCTGTGACATCTAGGACACACAATCTACTTTGGTATCTCAACACTCCATCTCCCCATTTGGAGAAGACCATCACTTTTTGTTTGAAGACAGCCTCCATAAAATGGGGTATGATAGGATCTTTGTTTCTTGCTTTTCTTTCACTTCTAGTTTCCGCAAGTTGGACTCCCAATCAAGCCAATTGATGCCCTTCTTTAGCTAGCTTCTTCTTTCCATCCTAAACATGGGTTGTGCTACCCATTGACAACCTGCTAAGATCATCAACAACGATGTTAGCTTTACATGGATCCTAGAGAATACTCATGTCATAATCTTTGAGCAACTCCAACTATCTCCTTTGTCGCAGGTTGAGTTCTTTCTGACTGAAGACTTACTGCAAGCTCTTGTGGCCAGTGAACACATTCACATGCACTCTATACAAGTAGTGGCACTAAATTTAAAGTGCAAACACCACTGCTACCAACTCAAGATCATGGGTCGAATAGTTCCTCACATGAACCTTAAGTTGTCCGGAAGCATCAGATATCACTTTCTCTCTCTACATTAGCATAAATCCCAATCCAACCCTCGAACCATCACAATAGATTACAAAGTCCTCTGTCTCATCAGGCAAGGTTAAGACTAGTGTAGTAGTCAATCTCATCTTCACTCTTGAAGCATTTTCTCATATTCGTCGCAACACTAACACTTTACCTTCTTTTGAGTCGATTTAGTGAAAAGTGTGGATAAGGAAAAAAATCCATCAACAAATCGGTGGTAGTATCCTGTCAACCCCTAGAAACTTTTTATGTCAGTTAAAGAGGTTGGTCTAGGCCAGTTCTTAACTTCTTTAATCTTTTGGGCATCCACCAAAATACCACTACTAGAGACAACATAGCCTATGAAAGCCACTGCCAGAACTCATATTTGAGAATTTTGGATACAACTCATGGTCCTTAAGTCTTTGGAGGACACTTTTGAGGTGATTTTCATGCTCCTCCTCATCTCTTTCATACACCAAGATGTTGTCGATGAACATAATCACAAAGATGTCAAGATATTGTCTGAACACCCTATTCATCAAATCTATGAAGGCTACAGGTGCATTCGTCAACCCAAAGGACATGACTAAGAACTCAAAATGGCTATACCTTATCCTAAAGGTTGTCTTTGGAATATCATATTCCCTCACTTTCAAGTTATGGTAGCCAGATCTAAGGTCTAACTTTGAGAAACAAAAGTCACCCTGATGTTGGTCAAACAAATCATCTATCCTTGGGAGAGGATACTTATTCTTTATATTTACCTTGTTCAGTTTCCTATAGTCAATACACATTCTGAGAGAGCTATATTTCTTTCGCATGAATAGGATAGGGGCACCCCAAGGAAAAACACTAGGGCTTATGAAGCCCTTCTTTAACAAATCTTTTAATTGTTCTTTCAATTCAGCGAGGGCCATCCTATAAGGTGGAATTGAGACATGTTGGGTATGGGTAAGAACATCAATCCCAAAATCTCTCTATCAGGAGGACTCCTGGCAGATCCTCAGGAAACACTTCAGGTAACTCATTCACAATTGGGACTAACTCAAGAATAGGAGATTCAACATCATCAGATTGCACTCGCACGAGGTGGTAGATACAACCTTTGGAAATCTTCTTTCTAGCCCTGAGGTATGAGATAAACATTCCCCTAGGTACAATAGAATCACCCTTCACTCTAGAACAGGTTCATTTGGGAATTGCAACTTAACAGTTCGGGCTCTACAATTAACGGTGGCATAATAGGCATGAACCCAATCAATGTAAAGGATCATATCAAAATCAGTCATCTCTAACTCAACCAAGTCAATTATAGTATCCCTATGATAGATGGACACTACACAAGCTCTATAGATGCTATCAGCTCGAATAGACTCACCCACTAGAGTAGAAACATCAAAGGATTCAAGAAGACTCTCAGAGGTTCTATCAAGTCTACTGGCCATATAAGGAGTTATAAAAGATATTATGGCATCAGGATCCATCAAAAAATAACAATCAAGATAAAGGACTTGAATCATACCTGTCACAACATCTGTGGAGTTCTCCTAATTATGATGATTACCCATGGCATACAAATGATTTGTGGCTCAACTTGCGCCTGACGTAGCACCTCTCTGGTTTCTTTAGCTGGTGGGGCTGGTGCAATAAATTGAGCCTGGTCAGCCCACTTTGGACACTCTCTCTAATAGTAACACACTTGGCCACACTTGTAGCATACATCGCTCCCCTCGCGACACTTACCCATGTGTAATTTGCCACACATACCACATGTTGGTTTACCCCATAAACCTTGAGCCACACTATCTTGTGATTGAGATCCATGGGCTCCAACATTCTGGGACCCCTGATCATTCTTGATTCTGGGGGCTGGTACACTAGTAGATGATGGTGCTGGAAATCGATTACTATTCCCCTTCTTTCCTACCTCATTGCTGGATGTTTTTGCTTTCTTACTCCTGAACTCCTCTCTATCATATCGCCTCTCCTTATTAGCTTGTTGCACGGAGGTCATCATTCTCCCAATATCCATATCACTCACAAGCATTGCTCCCCTCCCATATCTCTTTGGCCCTCTATACAACCCATGCACATACATTTCCATCCTCCCCCTTATGTCGGCAACCATGTCCGGGGCATATCGAGACACTTAAGTAAATGTCAGCCCACACTTTTGCATAGTTATAGAGCCCCATTTCAAGTTCAAGAACTCTCTTACCTTAACCTCTCTTCATTCTCTTGGGAAGAAGTGTCCCAATAAAGCTTTCTCGAACATAGCCCAAGTCAACACTGGGGCATCCTCTCCTCTACCCTTCCTCTATTGGTCGAACCAAAGTTTAGCCACACCCTTAAGTTGGTAAGCAGCCAGTTCAACCCTGTCAGCATCAGCCTCATACATCACTTGAACACTTTCTGAAGCTCCTCCACATAGTTCTCAGTATCCTTAGTGGATGTAGACCCCGTGAACTCAGGCGTATTCATCCTCAAGAATTCCCAGAATCTAGATATGTCATATGCATCCTATCTACCTGCTCCTTGTCTCGCAGCAAATGCTATGACAGCCTATGCTAAGGTTTGAATAGTCTGGCATAGCTCAGCATTGGAGACCTCATCTTGTAAGGGTTGTTCAGAAGGGACAGCGGGTTCAACGGACTCCTCATGTCCTTGAGGCTCAGATAGGTCAACATTTTGTTTAGCGAGGCGTCCTCTACCTGTTATGGCTCTTCTAATAGGTATGATCACAACTCTGCAGCATGCAAAACATGAATTAGAAGGGAACTTTTCATAGAGCATAACTCTATAGCACAATTTAGAACATGGAAGAGGTGAAACAATTCCTAAATGTTCCATAGCCTCCAAATTATGGATGTGGAACTCCTCACACCAATAATAAGGACTCTACTAGACATGGCTTCATAGACTCCTTAGGATACTTGAACTCGTGCTCTGATACCACATTTGTCATAATCAGGAGGGTATCTAAGACGTGGCTAGCACCCAAAGACTTTTTCTAGTCCCTAAGTGAACCACTTGGCCTCATCACAATCATTCAATCAACAAACTCTACTAATCAACCAAAAATATAAGGAAGTAAATAGGTACATCTATCTAATCTCAAACTAACGTAATAAATGAAAGGCTAATAAAAAGAACTAGCTCAACAAGTCCTAAAAATAATCATTCAACTCTTATCTATGAAGCGTTTGTTACTATCAAGTGGTGCCAATGACAGATAAATGGCTACCTCAAATCAAAAATAAGCTATCAAGTCTACCTCTATAAGTAAGATGAAATAAAAGTGATGAATCCTCTGAAGTAAGGGAGGCTCACCAATTAGCTGACTGCTCAGACCTAAAACGATTCACCAGTTGACAATCTCTACTCCCTATATCTGCATCATAAAATAATGCAGCACCAAGTGGTATCAGTAGGTGAAATGTATGGTATCTAAAATAGCTGAATGAAACAGAAACAGGTAGAAAATATAAACAATATCAACTCAGAATAATTTGCAATCAACATGTCAAATGTCTATCTAAAGCAAGAATAAAGAGTAGACAAGTGACCCATCAACCAATCAAACCTTATCATACGCCCAACATTGGGTGCACCGTGATCCTTCATGTTTCTTTTCCCTACATATAGTGTTGTAGCTTCAACTATATCTCTACTTGTGTGTAAAGTGTAGAAACTTTCTCGGAGTTTCTTTTATCCGACAACAATCACTTATGAGCCAGTGATTGTACAACAAGTCGTCATTGTTGCCATAGTCATTCTATACATGCCAGGTAGGGAACTAATCGAATCCACTAGGGACCCCCAGCAAATCAAGAGAACTCTATCAAGAGGTTACCTCAACATAATGTAATATGATGGTCGTAATCCTCACCTATGCTTGCCTACGTAGTTTGAACAGTGAGAATTGGATTAACTCTTACTCTTTCAGTTCTCGATACTCCTCCCAAGACTCAATGCTCATAAGACAATCAACCTAATCAAATCTTCTCAACCAACTCATCTTAAATAGCCTCATGGAGTCACTCATCATTCAATCAGCCTCATAGATACTCTTATCATCTCAACAATCAACATCTCAATCAATAACTCAAGGCTTAGACCAATCATTAGGGAACAATCTTTTGGACAAATTATTAGAGTACATTTATTGGACTCATGGGACTATCAACTGATCATCTCATCATTCTCACATCACAATCATAATCGACAGTCTTTAATCAAGGCTTTAGACTCAACTCTTAGGTTCATTCATGCTTGCTTTCAAAATTATCATGTAGGGTTATGCTATATCCCATGTATCAATTCAAGAAAACAAGTTTATAATGATTATCAATATATGACAATACGTGTAATAAATATAATTTTCAAGAAAATAATCGAGAATCATGTGTGTAGACTCATAAACTTTCAACTCCCTTCTAAGACCATCTATGGGGCACATGAGAGAACAATCTCATACTTTTAGTTTAGGCTTACATACCTAGGGTGAAGCTATCAACAATAAACTTCAAGAATTTGCCTTCGAATTCTCCAATCTACGCTTATCTCTCTCTTCTCTCAAGCCCTAACTTTTCAATGACTTAGAAAGGACTTAGAATGGGGGGGTTTTGACCCTTTTTACGCTCAAAATAACCTATTTTGGTCGTGTATTTAGTTTAGAAGGGGTTGAAAATTATTCGGAATGCCCCTCATAATAAAAAAGAAAATTTTCAACTTCAGAAGAGCGGGTTCGCGATGCAGGCCCATCGTGCCTCAGTATATTTTCCCCCAGAAAGTTTTCAAATGAGTTTTCCAATCTTTGTCAAAAAAAAAAATTAGTCAAGTCTGCAACAAGGAGCATCGCGCCTGTCTTGCGTACTGACATTGTTTCTATGTTTCAGATTGAAAAACTATTTTTTGATTCGGTCACTCTAAAAATCGACTGAGACCATTTTTCCACTTAATTTTTCATGTTGATCGCATATCTGGCCTCGGATTTGCAAATAGAGTATGAGAAGATATGTTATGCACACATCTTTACTCTAGAGGTATTTTGGTTATTTATCGATGTTACAAATATCATCGAGCTCCATCTCATCTATTTTATGGGGAAATGTGTGGTTGAAAAGGGAAGATAAGGAAAGCAATAGGGAGGACGCGAGGTACATTTAAAGATATGCAGGGTAGAGCGGGGAGAAGTAATTATTTTTAAAATTAACACGGAGCGGGATAGATTGCGAATTTAAGGAACTAAATAGGAACTTGAGGAAAATTAAACCTTTGTAATTGATAAAAACTGCGAATTTAAGGAACTAAATAGGAACTTGAGGAAAATTAAACCTTTGTAAGTGATAAAAACCAAAGGTATAAATTCTTTTTATTAATTATTGACTTTAATTTTAATTTTTTTAAAAAAAAATTATACTACACATGTCCGATAAATAGTTAGTTGCCGAAATGTTAATTAGAATTTGTTAATTAGCGAATAAGAAATAATTATTGGAATATTAACTAGAAGAGAATAATTACTTGTTAAGATATTAATTAGTAAAATTGAAAAATAAAAAACAGAAATTGTTATTGTTCATATTAAACCCAATCAAAAAAGAAAAAACTTAAAAATTTATGCAGGCGGATTTATGCAGGGTGGGTTAAATGGAAAAAAAAACAATCAAGGGGAATAATTTAAAAATGTGCAGTTGAACTCAATCCACACTGCACCACGCCATTGTCATCCCTACGGAGAGATTAGTAGCTCAACCTTCGTGTCGAAAGGTTATGGGTTGAAAAGTTAAACCCAACCTGCTCAACTCGGCCAATCTGTTGAAGTATGAGCAGGTTAATAAGCTACCCATTTATTAGCTCAACTCATTTCAACCCATTTAAAATTGAGTTGATATGTGAAACAATCCTTCAAATTTCTTTTTTGAATTTTATATATTTTTCTAGTTTCAACCTTTTTCTTAACTTTATAGATAATTTATGACTTGCGAAAATGAGTGACACAATTTTCAAACTAGATTAGAAAATATTTTAGTTTATTAATTATTAAAAAAAAGAACTAGGAAAAAAGAAAAAATAATAAAAGGATTAAAAAGAGGGGCTGAACGTCCTATTCAAGAAAAAAATACAAATAGGAAAAAACGAAACAAAACACAAAGAAACTGTGGAAACGCCCAAAAAAAAGGAAAAAAAAAAAAAAGAAATAGGGGAAGAAAAAAGCAAAGGAAAAGAAGAGAGGAAAACTTAGGATTTTCATCCCAAATTGTTAAAGTAACCGTTCTCATCCTTTCTATTAAATTTTTATGTAATTATGAATATATTTTTAGAGTAAAAATTTATGCGATCTTATCTAGATTAAAAAAATAAAATTGTAGGTTCTTAAAATAAAATATTGATTTGAAAATCAAATAACAATCCATTTTAGCTAAAAGTTGACGTATGAGTTTATTTTATTATGGATAAACATAATTTGAAAGAAAATTTCATATTCGAATTCGAGGACTTGAGGTGACTTTTGACATGATTTTTGAGCCGAATATAAATACCACAATATGGATGTCATTGGATTGTATTCTTATGCAGATTATGTATTTGAACAGAATTTGATCATCCGAAAGCATTAGGAAATGTTCAAATTCTAAAGTGATTGATTAAATAAGGCAAATGAATTTCTCAACTCTTGTTAAGCGTATAGATATGCAAATTTTCTTGTTGTTTGTGTTTGAGAGTAATGAGACTTTGAAACGTGTCGACTTGTTCTTGTTGAATAATCCTAATGATGAAAAAAGGTTAATACAGGGAAACATGCTTACAAATTGATGTGTGATATGCTGAAAATGATTCCAAAGATTTATAGATTTATTGTTGATGTGGTTATAATTATGTGATTGTGAATTGTGTATTGAAAAAATGGGCATATCCTCATTATTTGTGTGAACATGCCTATTTACATTGATTCTGAAATAAGATTGTGACAAAGATTACGTGAACTGAGGAAAATGAGAATTAAGGAAGATGTACTATTTCAAGTGACGTGCTGCATATCTTGATGGATATCATAATTCGAGGCTTGTTGCACACGCTGCGATGGATATTATAATTTGAGGGTCGTGTCACACACCATGAGAAATACTATTATTCTAGGGTTGTGTCACACACCTTGATGGATGCATGGACTAAAAGTCTCTCATGGGTCCTGAACTGAGAGATAGCGGGTGTATTACTAGGTCAGACATGAATCATTACATTTGACATTGCATTGCATTACATTACACATCATTATTATTATGAACTTATGAGTGCCTTTTTTTATGGAACTTATGACAATGAACTGATCCTTATGTTGTTGATTTATAATTATTGGTATATTGTTATTGAGTTATCTATAATGTACATTGTGAACTGTTAGGTTGGGCTGATCCCATGCTAGTTATGGTTGTTGAGATTTAGTTAGAGAGTTAGGAGTACCTGTATTCTATATTACTTGACTTTGCGTTTAAGAGTGCACTTCTTGGGAACCGTATAGTTGGTACTCACCCCTTTTTCTATATTTTTGTATGTTATGCACTCAAATCTTTGTGATACTCTATCTTCTCTCCTTATTCGAGGCTTTCTGTAAAGATCAGTGAGGTAGATATTTGTCATCTCAGTGAATCCTCCTCCTCCTTTTTGTGGTCTTATTCTATTTTAACGACAACATCATTTATACTTCTATATTACCTTCAAATCTATTGTAATGCATTAGAGGCTTGTGCATGTGACAACTTGATTTTGGGGGATATTGATTAAGTTGACTTATTATGTGCAGTTAACTTTCAATATTTTTATCCTTCTGCATTTTATCATTATAATTGGGTTTTAGGCTAACTTGTCTTGATGGGATAAGATGAGTTTCATCACGTTCATTTTTGGGTCATGACAGAAGGTATCAGACCCCAGGTTCATAGGTCTCATGTGTATATTAGATGAGTCTAAGTAGAGTATTGAAGATCGGTATGGAGATGTTTGTACTTATCTTTAAGAGGCTATGAAAACTGCTAGAATAATCCTTTTGTATATTCTTCTCTATCGTGCGGTCTTGGTTCAATCTGATTTTGCTTTGTTCCATTCTTTCTTGTATTAGTGTGACCACACTCAAATAGTACCTTTCACTTTGAGGATAAAGCAATCATTGTCAAATCTAAAACCCAAGCGTAGGTTAGGGTTGAATCTTAAGGGAATACAGGGTTTTGCAGCATTGATTCACTAACAATCATTTCAAACATAAATTAACTCTATTCTCAATTAGGGGTGGGGGGTTTGAAATGACTTATAAGAAACTAGAACCATACTAACAAAGAGAAAAGACAATCAAATTGGAGAGCAACTTGAAAAATTATGTTCCCTATGATTCATTAACTCAAACATCCCGGATAATGCAACCTAAATTGGTATATTGCATACAGGACGGTAACATAAGTTCCTCCAACCCTTGGGCAAAGGTGAAGGACAAATTTCACTATGGTGCTTGGCTGGCTACTGATAATGTTCACGCTCCAATAAGAAAGCGGTCGCTGTCACCAATTAACTTAACCAAAGGTTAGGATCAAATCCAAAGGGAATATGGGGCTTGACTAAAAGAATCCACTAC
>JAOTQR010079196.1:0-10716 GCA_025774065.1 Solanum ossicruentum
TTATTGGTGCTGCGCTCCTTTTCTCCGGGAGCAATTTTGTTGGGTATATGTACTCGCAGTTATCCTTTTGTTGTCATGTCATATTGGATATTTTGAGGGTACGGCGGGGCCCTGTCCCGTCCTATGTTGTTTTCTGTTGTATAGAGGTCTGTGGCACGAGTGGGTGCAAGTTTAGTATGAGATTGTAATTGAGTTTATTTGGAATTCTATTAGGCGGCAGGACCGCAGTGGAGACCTTGTCGGCCCGCATTCTCTTGGTCATATATGTATATATATATGTGTGCATACCTTTTCTTGTAAATTCTGGAAGCTGCTGCAGGTGAGGTTAGTCAGAAAAATAGAGGAAACTCTGCTGAAATTTCGGCAGAATCCTAGGATAAGATTAGAAAGGAATTCGACTTTTTAGGTGCTTGCGTGTCCCTATCGGACACCGGTCACGACCCCAGGGAGGGGTGTGACAATATAACAATATAATAAAGTTATAAGTCTTATAGAAGAAAATAATTAAAGGAAAAATAATGTCATTAGACAACATATGATATGTATTTTTACATTATACAATTATAGTTTGAAAAAAGTATAATTTATAAATATAGTTAGAATTTCATTGCTATAGTTAGGGTTTTGTTGCTATTTTCTTTCTCCTTTCTTCCTCTCTCTCCTCTCCTCTCTCTCTATAATTTCTTGCCAAATATATAATTACATATGTATATCAGCTGCATATATTTAATTATTTTGACATATATATATATATATAGTCAATTCGACATATATACATATACAACTCACCTCTCTCTATTATATCCCTCTCTCGCTCACCTCTCTCTCCCTCTCTTGATCTCGCTCGCCTCTTTCATTCCTCTCCCAGTCTCGCTTGTCAGATATACAAACACATATGTTTATTAATTATACATATACAATGATTTGATAGAAATACACATACAATTTGACAAATATGCATATATAATTCGCCTCTCCCCGCCCTCTCTCGATCTCGCTCACCTCTCTCCTCCCCTCCAGGTCACATAGCCGAGGTTATGTCATGTAATTATGTAAAAGATAATTATTTGACCATATTAAATTTCAAGCCTATCCAATTTATGAAAATTCCTTATAATTAAATCTATATTTTTTTAGGATTATATTCCTTGAACATGTATAAAAAAAATTTGATAAAAAAATAAATTGTGAAGCTTAATTTGGTATATGTGCTTGAATAAAGAAAATATAAAAGTTCATCTCAACCAAATATGTGGATTTCATTTATTTTTTTTAAAGTGGAAAACAGACTATTGAAAAAGGGAGAAACATAATGTAAGAAGTGATGGATATAAATTAAGTGGAGACATCATTGCGTTTTGTTTTTGTGTTTCTTAATATGAATTGCATCAGTTACTTAAATTTCATAGTTAACATTTTCCATTGTTCATAAGTAAAATGTCAAAGGAAATGAAAAGAGAAAGAAAGAAATTGAAATGAAAATGCATCAATTAAATTTCTTACATCATTGATGGGGTCATATTGCCTAGTTTTCAATACTTCTATTTTTCTTTGCTTGTTTAAAGCCAACCTATTTTGTCCTTCAATTTCAATCTCAACAACTCTAAACTTCTAGGTCTCTCTCCCTTGCAGTGCTTGAGCCAGAATTTCAGGGGTGTCAACATTTAAAGAAGTAAAATCATCTAGAAGTCAAGAGGTGTCAATACGTAATATCCATACATAATGAACTATTTTGCACCCACAAGTTGCCTTTTCTCAAGTTGAACAACACTGAATCCTTTTTATTGAATCTCCTATCTTCATTTCAATAAGTACTGTCAGTGTACTTAGAAATAAGTATTCAAAACGCCAACATAATATATCAGAATTCATAATTGGGTTGCTAGAAGTTGAGTTGAATACTGAGAGTCGATTACCAACATAACACTAAAATAAACCTGCAGATGGCCAAAACTTACAAACAAACTTATGTATTTTTTGGAGAATTCGGTGCGCACCTCTTTGCATTTTTGAAGAGTCTGAGTAACAATGAGTAACAAAACAGATGATCATAACGAGGAAAAAGAAAAAAAAAGAGAGCGCTGAGTTTTATACTTGAAAAACTAAATCACTAGAAGATTTTCAGCCCGACACTTATTTCCTAATTTGAATTCCTCTGCAATGTTATCAAAAACCATTTCCTTTGTATTGGAATTTTCTGCTATATTTTATTTTAAGTTTCTCAACAAAGATTTAGGAAAAAAAATTAAAACATAGATATCATTCCTATGAAGTTATCATTGATTCATTCTTTGACAAAAATAGATAAGAGTATTATGGCATTATCATATAAATTACAGAGAACAATTAGACTTTTAAAGCAAACCAACCGTTAGCAAGATGTCGTTTGAGCTTTTTGGAACAGACGGAGAGACTAAATTAATTCAAAAGGTGTCGTTAGTTTTCGATTAGAAAATACCCCACCATTAAAATTTTAAGTGATTATTTAAAATATTCTTCTTCCATAAAAACTTCAACCCCAACCCATCTTCAAATCAATTTTTATCATTTTTTGAGTAGTCCAAATTCTTATTATATGAAAAAAAACTTTTAATTATAGTTGTAATTGAATTATCTCTTGAAAATGATAACTTATATTAATTGTGTAATATTGTCAACACAAGCACAACAATTTTATACAAGTTCGTAAGTTCAGAAAATTAGAAGAATTAGATCCTATTGAACTCAAAAAACTGATTAAGGAGGAGGCAACAATTATAACAAAGATGAATAAATGTTCTCATTCAAAGATTGACGTTTTGAGACGTTTGCAAGTTAAATAACTGTCTCTTTTGATATGAAAAGGCTAGTCTCGTACCTAATATCCGAGGAGAAAACTTCTTGAGTCCCTAAATGGAGCTTCACATGGACGAATCACGTGGCGCTTTTTGTCCATATAACATGCATGGTGTCATTCATTATGTTTTTTTTTTTTTGTAAAATTTTAAGGGAGGAGTATTTTGAACCAAAATCTAACCAAGAGGTATTTTTCTGATAATTTTGGGGTATTTTTAATCTTTTTTTATTTCCATTAGAGAGAGGGGTACTTATGAGCCAAAAATTTAATTGAGGGGTATTTTGAACCAAAACGTAAATGGGATATTTCTGCTCTATTACAAATAGTTCAAAAGTATTTTTGACTCCTTTTCGTTTATTAATTGATAAATAATATTAAATCTATTTTTAGTATGTGGGTAACTAAAACGGAATAGAAAAATAATATCAAAATGTTAGAAAGAACATGAATCAAGCAAGAAAATTTATTCTCATGAATAAAATATTAAAGTAAAATAACAAAATTTAAGATAATTGTACAAAGAAAGAGTTAGAAAAAATGAATAAAAAGGAAAAAAGCATTCCATCTGTCTCAAATTAATTGAATTTTTGACTCTTTTTTCAATGTTCAAAATACTTGAATTATTCAAAGTTCAAGAAGAATGTTTGAAACTTTTTTCATATTTTCCCTTTCATTTATTGAAGTTTTATAGTTTCTAGGAGATGAATTGCACTGCATACAATAGTGAAAAGTATTGTATAAATTTTGTCTTTGAATGTTTTTCTTAATATGCGTGCGTTCTCTCACAATTTCAATTAAAATGGGATGGAAAAAGTAAAAAAGGAAGAGAGGGAGGGGGGCTTTGGCTCCTTTTTTCGAAAATTGGACTCGAATCCCAATAGTCTTGTCAAATTATGAATGAAGTCTCACACAACTTTTGTATGTCAGCTCATACTTATCCTTCACCCATAATAACAATTTTCGATGGAGGCCTATGCGCCTTATCCCTACGCCATCAACAACGTCAACAAACAGCGTGGTAATTTTTTTTAGCAAGGGGCAGGCCACTTATTATGCCTTGCTGTCTTTTTTTTTTTCCATGCATGAAGTTTTTTTCTCCTTTTCTTACAAAGCTTTGAAAAATTTGTTCTCTTTTTGTGGAGTGTTATGAGAATGAGATAATCTCCCAACTGTCAAAAAGTAAAATGCTCTTTAGTAAAAATAATTTAAAAAAGAAAGAACATGAATCAAGCAAGAAAATTTATTACCTGGGCATTTTAAAAATAATTTACCAAGTTCTTTACAACTTGGGCACTTTTTTATTTCCCGAGTTACTCTAATACAAAGATGGTGTCACGTCCCGAACCTAAGGACTAGACGTGATCGACGAATGGGGACCCAAAGGAACCCTAAACAAGCCTCATATCATATCATTACACATCCTTGATCATGGAAGCAATTAAAATGACAATAAGAGATAAACATAAACAAGGAGAATTGAGTCTAAAGTAAAGAGTTAAACACTTAAATAACATAAATGAGCCAAAGATCAAGTGTAATACATAACTTGTCCAACAACACCTGTAGACATTGAACTTAGCGGGGGCCACAACAAACAACCGAGCTCACCCTCATAGTCATAAGTATTTCAAAATATACAAGATGTAGTCTGAACATAAGCATGAAAGAAGATAGATATTGTCCCCGGACATGAGGACTCACCAAAAGCTAACTTGAATAATCTGTCGAGCCACGAAGAGAATCATTAAGGGCTTCGATTCCTACATGGTAATATCATGTAGGCATAGCGTATGCTTTAGTATGTTTGAATGTACTAAGTATGTGGGGTGCAATACATGTAACTTACCAAAACCTGCATATCAACGTTAAATGACTAGGAACATAATATCGAAAGAGTTGACTATCAAAGAATGTATTATAATGAGGCTATGAAAGTCATGATGCATGAAATGCAAATGATGCACTCATTTACATATATATTGGGGATGTGACCTCAATCGACATAAGTAAGACCAAGTCGTCTATTACTTGGAATCCTGATGAAATCCCCTCATTGGTAAAGAGGTGACCTACTTGCCAAGGGTAGACTATACTTCACCTTATGGGACAACTTCCTCTTCGTATGAAATAACCTTCCTTACGGGAGAACTCCCTCTTAGGATAGGATTTTCACAAAATCACAATTCAAATCATTTCTTTTCCTTACGATACAACTCCCTCTTTGGATCGAAAACCTATGCTAGGCACATAGTTCAAGGAAAGAGAGAGGGCCATTAGGGATAGCCCTAACGTCCCCAATCCATCGGTTCTAAGTCGTCATCCCACAAGAATAGATATACGTATATATATATACACACACACATACATACATACTTTCAAATGACATAAATCATTTCCGAAACCATTTCACTGCATTCTTAGGATTAAAGGCCAAGACATAATTTCATAGACTATATACTCATGCATAGAAATAGCCCATTCATATACAAAATGGTGCAAGCACCCAAAATGCTCAAAGAGTCAAAATCAAAGATATATATGTGATCACAATATTATCATAACCAATATCTTATATCAAAATCATATCATAGAATATAATTGGGCTTAACCCATAACATAATTCCCATAATAATCCATGTACATGAATGCATATGTTATGAATAATGAGAGAATGACATGGATACTTAGGATTCAATCAACAATCAACAATATAATGAGAAATTCAATTGAAAACATAATTAAATCCACTTTTAATTTCATATTGTAATCACTCATGCATTTAGATGTCTTAAAGAGAACATTCATACTTGAAATTCCATAAACCCCAAAGAAAATCCTCATGTAATAGTTTAAATCACATTAAAATCATCAAATAGACACTACCTATGCATAGTTAGAATTTTAGGATTCATAATCTTCAAAACCCCGATTTAAAGTAACTAAAAATCCATGATTGCTTAAAAATAATTTTAGGTCTCCTTGATTGAATGGAAGTCAAGGATCAACCCACATACCTTAGACCTTAAGTTCATTGATATTGAGTTTGGGAAGCTTGGAAGTGGGTCTTGGAATCCAAACTTGTTCTTAGGTTTCCTTGAAATTTAATTGGAGCTTGACGGAGGCTTTTGAGAGGATATGGGAGTGTGATTGAGATGAGAATAGTGAGTTTTATCCTTTGGAACATTGTTTAGGCCTTTTAGGAAGGGTAAGATAGCACTTGAAGTTTAAAAAGGGCATTAGAGTAATTAGCATTTATGAAAATGCCATTAGTGAGCGGATGGAAAATTTGGCAAAGTGGTGCCCCATGGAAGGTCCCACGGGTCATGTGGCACTCCAAGAGTCATGTGGAGTGCCCGTAACAAGGTACTTGGTCTAAAAATTGAAGTTGGAAATCGATTGGAAAAAGACGTCTTGTCGCGACCACGGAGGCCTCCATGGTTCGTGTGGAGCCTCACTGCCCGTATGGAGGCTCATGGCACCATACTTGGTGCTAGAAAATGTTTCCCAGGCTCCACACCAAGAACCAAGGGCTGTGCACCATGCCACGGGTCATGGTGAGGGGCATGGCACAACACTTAGCAAGAAAACTCCCCCAAACGCCCATTATTACTCTCTTGTACTCACCCCACGACCCCCCACATGGCCAGTGGCAAGGCACACGACCCTTACCACTAGTCATGCCCTGTTCCCTAGTCCAAAAATGGCCTTTTCCAACTCAAGACACCTCACAAGGTCCGTACAAGACACCACTGCCTGTATAGGTGCCCGTGGGGCTTCACTGTACGGGAGGGTCTCAAAAAGACGGTCATAACTCCTTCATCCTATATCAGAATTAGGTGAAACCAAGTGCATTATGAAGCTAACTCAAAGGTCTTTTTACATGCCGTGATACACACAATTCCAAATGTTCTAAGAGTTATGCTTGTTTAAATTTGACCCTTCTACTAGTACTTGTGTCAAAGTTAGCGAACGAAAATCCTTTTGAATTTGGCTCGTCATAAGGGCCCATGACAGCCTTAAACGACATATTTAAGCTTGGAAATTCTAGGTCCTTACTTCAACTTCCCCTTGGGTACATTCGTCCTCGAATATGGAATAATAAAGCTTGTAAGTCTTGACTTAGAACACAAAACCTCCAACCATGTGATCAATGCATAGTTTACTAGTTCAAGATCATAAAGTAGTTAAACTCATGCCAAAAATGTATTTAATTCATTTCAAACATAATGTAAATCATTTCAATGCGCATACAAGCATGTCATGCCATGAGACTCAAGAATTGAAAGGGTCGGGACTGCTTGGGAAAAGAAAGAACCTAGTGCCTTACGCTTTGGTAGATTGGAAAAGATAGGGATGTCGCCTTATCAAGATTGCTTCGATGTCTCCGTTGGTACTTTCAACTTGTAATTTTCCCTAATGGTTCTTGACGAATGCTACAACCATATTAATTATGTTTTCCACCCTTTCCATCCAATACCTCCACCGAGACCTTCTTCTAAGTCAACTTATCCTCCACAACACCCACAACCTCAAAGAGTTCTATAGCACTAGAGTCACCAACACATCCCCTCAACCTAGAAGCACGAAGAACTGGACAAATCACTTCCCTATTCATAGGAAGTTCCCATACTTATGCAATCTTACCAACCTCCATCTACATTCTATAAGGACTCACAACCCTAAACTCAATTGTCAACCTTAAATACACTTAGTCCACTTGGTACCCTAAACCACCATCTCCTCCTTGGGAGACAACCTCCACTTTACCATCCTTTCACCAAAAACTTCCAACTCAAATAAGGCGGAATCAAGGACTTGCTTAAACTAGACCTCCTCAACCAAAGAAGAGTTGGAACCACCAAGAACACTATACTACTATTCTCAACTTTCCTCAACCTAACTTCTAATCTAACCAATTGATGGATCCCACTAGTCACCTCGTTATTGCCATTATCCATATGTGTTAGGATACCCCTAGACACCCCACTTAGAGTATCAACCATAACATTAGCGTCAATGGGGAAATGTCGCACACTCATATCACAATCCTTAAGGAGTTCTAATTAACCACCTTCTTGTTATCCTTAACTCACACCTATCATATTTAGCAAACAATCTCTCATTTCCCAAGACTTGCAACACTACCCCCAAGTGATTCACAAGCTCTAAATAATTCAATACTCCATTGCTAGAGGCCACCACAAACATGCCAAGATATGGTTTTAAGACCTTATTCATGAAAACCATAAACACAACCGGTGCATAAGCCCACCAAACAACACTACCAATATTCAAAATGCTCATTCCTAGTCTGAAAGGACACTTAGGGATATCACCCACCCTCATCCACATTTGGGAATGAAACCCGAACCTCAAATAAGCTTTAGAGAAGTGATTAACCCATTGTAGTTGACCAAATCGATCGACCATCCCTATCCATCATATTAAAACCTTACGGGTTCTACACTCATTAGAAATATGTCATGCAAGTAACCCAAACTACCCCAAGACCCTCAACCCAACAAGCTAAGTCTAACCAAGATCACAAGACAAGACCTAACTCAATACAAACCCGTATGAACACCTATGAACCTCTTGGCAACCATCTCAACAAAAAGGATAGACACCAAAGGTCCACACAACAACTTGGGCACACAAAAAGCCCCACTAGCAACCAAAAGAATAGAGAAGAAGTAGTGGCACACTTTGCCTAACAATTCATGCACATCAAAGATAAGGAAACTTCAAGTTACCAATAATAACATCGGGCACTCATCCCCTCTTTGAGCCACTTGATCAACATGACCACCTCGATCCAAAGGTCGACCACCCTTACACTTCCTTAGAACATATGCACAATGAACTAGCTTGTAACCCACTTTACTACATCCATAACAAGCATTGGTCCTCCTCAAGCATGGACCACCTGGTTCTTCCCACACCCTCAACACTTGGGATTAGTCATCGCACCATCACCTCTTTCTGGTTGAGCAAGAGAACAACCACTAACTTTGCACCCAAATTTGCCATAACCCAAGCTAGCATTAGACTTCTCCAAACATAAGTCGTTATGGCCTTTCCCACACTTTCAGCATCTAGGCCCTTCCACCCCCTCATCACCTCTTTTACCCTTTTTACGCCTATGAGGACAATCTTTTATCTTGTAACCCTCCCCTCCACAACCATAACAAGCATTAGTTTTCTTCAAGAACGGGCCATCATGGTATCTACCATATTATGGGCGCCTAGCGTAAGGCACCACACCACCCCTATCTCTCCCTTTGGAATCTTGGAACTTACCCTCAACACAGGCTCTCTTGGTCTTATTACCTATCCTCTCACCACTAGAAGTCTTAGGAGCGCCCACTTGTAAATTGAGTTGAGTTGCCAATGTTGTTACCACGTTGGCCATTACCCATAGAGCATTACGAACCTCCTCATTCGACATATTACCATATTGAGTAGCTTGATACATATCCTGAAATGTAACGGTTAGGGATTAGCAATAAGCCCTAGGGGACCTAACTCTATCGTACGACATAGATCATAAAGAGGTGAAACATTTTCTAGAATGCCTCATAGCCTCCTATTCATAGTTGTGGTGCACAACACAACCATGAATAAGAAATTGATGCAGTGTGTTGGACTCCGAGGATCTAACAACCGAGTTCTCTGAAACCATTTTATCATGCCCCGAAGCTATGGGCCTAGACGTGACTGACACATAGGGACCCGAAGGAACCCCAAACAAGCCTCATAGCATATCACTACACATTCTTGGTCACAGAAGCAATTAAAATGACAATACGAGATATAAATAAGGGGAATCGGGTCTAAGGTAAAAAGTTAAACACTTGAATAATATAAATGAGTCAAAGCTCAAGTGTAATACATAACTTGTCCAACAACACCTCTAGACATAGAACTTAGAGCCCACGACAAACAATTAGGCTCACCCTTAGAGTCTAAGTATTCCAAAATATATAAGATGTGGTCTGAACATAAGTATGAAAGAAGATAGATATTGTCCCCGGACATGAGGACTCACCAAAAGCTAACTTGAACAATCTGTCTAGCCATGAGGAGAATCAATAAGGGCTCCGATTCGTAAATGATAACATTATGTAGGCATAGAAAATGCGTTAGTATATTTGAATGTATTAGGTATACGGGGTGCAATGCATGTAACTTACCAAAACCTGCATATCAACGTTAAATGACAAGGCATATAATATCAAAAGAGTTGACTATCAAAGAATGTAATATAACGAGATGCTATAAAAGTCATGCTACATCAAATGCAAAGGATGCACTCATTTACATATATATTGGGGATGTGACCTCAACCGACATAAGTAAGACCTAGCAGGCTATTACTTGAAATCCCGATGAAATCCCCTCATCGGTAAAGAGGTGACCTACTTGCCAAGGGTAGACCATACTTCACCTTGCGGAAAACTCCCTCTTCGTATGAAATAACCTTCCTTATAGGACAACTCCCTCTTAGGATAGTAATTTAACAAAATCACAATTCAAATCATTTCTTCTCCTTACTAGACAACTCCCTCTTCGGATTGAAAACCTATGCTAGGCACATAGTTCAAGGAAAGGGATAGGGTCCTTGGGGATAGCGGTAATGCCCCCAACTCATCGGTGCTAAGTCGTCATCCAACAAGAATATATATATGTGTACATATATATACATACTTTCAAACGACGTAAATCAATTCCGAAACCATTTAAATGCATTCTGAGTCTTGAAGGCTAAGACATAATTTCGTAGTCTATATACTCATGCATAGAAATAGCCCATTCATATACAAAATGGTGCAAGCACCCAAAATGCTCAAAGAGCCAAAATCAAAGACATATATGTGATC
>JAOTQR010079198.1:0-10715 GCA_025774065.1 Solanum ossicruentum
GACAGATACTATTCTGCGCACCCTCCTTTCCACCACTTTCTCCCATACCTTCATAGTATGGCTTAACAACTTGATACTATGCTAATACGTCAGAGGGAAAGAATGTTAAGGGTCTACCTTTGGCAAGTAGGTCACTTCTTATCGTTGTGGAGGAGACAAAGGGGTTCCAATACATAGCTCACTTGGTCTTATGTCAGTTACGATCCCATCCTCATATATACAAAGTACTTTTGCACTCATGTATCATGAATTTCATGGCATATTGTTGTACTACTCTTCTTTGTATATATATTTCTTTCTATATTATGTGTCCGTGACATCTAACATTGAATGTAAGTTTGGTAAGTCATATGCATTGCATCCCGCATACTTAGTATATTCTAATGTACTAACACATACTTTTACCCACATGATATCACCATGTAGGGACCGAAGAGTATAATCATCTATCGTATGATGTCTAGCTTGGATCTCAATATTTGCTTGTTGTGGTGAGTCCCATATTCTAAGGAAAACCCACCATCTTTCTGCCTATGGGGCTTTTATCTATTTTACTTACTTTAAGGGTAAGCCTGGGGTATGTCTTGGCCCCCATCCCATCTTATGACTAGAGGCATTATTGGACATCTTGTAGACTCTTGTATGGGTATATGCTATGTGTTGTGTTTGGAGCTTTTGGTTATGGTTATCTATTTTATATGGCTATTATGAGTCGATTATTAGAATTATGATATGCATGTATTTTTTATGAGGAAATGTGAAAGATCCTAAGTCCCGAATTGGCCCTATAGAGTGAGTCATACTTACCTACCCCTTAGTTCTTATGTGATATTTACTATGTGAATCCATGGTAATCCCTATCCCTATGATGTCCCCATAGCGTGAGTCCTATTTTCCCATCCCTTAGAACTATGTTTTTACTATTTCATATGTGCTTCCAAACCGATGATGTGTGAATAGATGCTATGGGGCTTGTTTGGGGACTATCGGGTTCCCATTCACCATGTCATCTAGATCCTAGGTTCGGGTCGTGACAGAGATGGTATCAGAGCACTAGGTTTATAAATGGTCCTTACGCGTCAAGTAGAGTCTTATTCATGGGTATGAAGCACATTACATCTATGGGTATGAGGCTATAAGGCGTTTTAGGAAATATTTCGCTTTTTCTTGATTCATATTGTGCCATAGAATGTATCTTAAGATTTCCTATCTCCATCCCTGCCAATCGAATAGGGAGAGTTACTTTTGGCTCGTAATGCAATCTAGACATGAAAGATGTCTGATCTTATAGATGAGGTCAAAGGGGAGTAGGAGAAGGATGTGCATTGTTTGACAAGCTTGCTCTATCGGATATTCAGAGTTTTCTTGGGTTGGCTAGTTATTATGGAAGGTTTATTGAAGGTTTCTCATCTATTTCATCTCCATTGACCAAGTTGACTCAAAGAAGGCCAAGTTTGTATGGTCGAATAAGTATGAGGTGAGTTTTCAAACTTTGAAAGGTCGGCTTACATAGGCTTCTGTTTTGACTATACTGGATGGCTTAGATAGGTTGATGGTGTATTATGATGCTTCTTTGCTTGGGTTGGGTTATGTACTTATGCAACATGTTAAGGTGATAGCTTATACATTAAGGCAATTAGAGGTGCATGAGCGTAATTACCCAACTCATGAACTTGAGTTAGCAGCGGTGGTGTTTGCCTTGAAGATTTGGAGACACTATTTGTATGGGGTGCATGTTGATGTTTTCATCGACCACAAGAGTTTGCAATATGTGTTCACTCAAAGGGATATTAACTTGAGACAAAAAAGATGGTTAGAACTCCTTAAGGACTACGACATGAGTGTACAATATCAACTCAACAAGGCAAATATGATAGCTGACGCTCTTAGTAGGTTATCTATAGGAAGTGTGGCTCATGTTGAGGAAGAAAAGAGGGAGTTGGCTAAAGATGTTTACAGTTTGTCTAGATTGGGTGTGGGGTTGGCCGACTCTGATGATGATGTTATCTATGTTCAGTATGGGGCCGAATCTTCTGTGGTTGTTGATGTTAAGGCTAAGCAAGATCTAGATCTGTCATTGATTGGATTGAAGAGATAAATTGCCAAAAGAATAAGATAGAGGTTCCCTCCCTAGGGGAAAATAGTTTACTTTGGTATCAAGGTTGGTTATGTGTTCCGGACGTGGTGATCTTAGGAGGGTGATCAAGAGTAAATCCCATAAGCTTATTATTTGATTCACCTGGGGTCTAATAAAATTTATGGAGCCTAAGGGAAGGATGTTGATGACATGGTACAAAGAAATCTATAGCCAACTTTGTATTCGAATGCCCTAATTATCAATAATCAAAGGTATAACACTAAAGACTTGGTGGTTTGACTTAAGATATTGAAATTTCTATTTGGACGTAGGAAGAGGCGAACATGGATTTTGTGGTTGAGTTGCCCCAGACCTAAAAGCAATTTGATTCAATTTGGGGTATTATTGATCGGGTGAAAGTCGGGTCACTTCTTATCTATTGAGACTACTCTCAATGTTGAAGACAAGGCCAAGTTATGTAATTTGGAGTTGGTTGGACTGGATGCTATGCCTACTCTTATAATGTTGGATTGTGGTACCCAACTTACTTCTCACTCTTGGAAATCATCTCAAAAGGGGTTTAGCACTAGGGTAAAGTTAAGTACAGATTTTCATCCTCAATCCATTGGGCAAGCCAAGAGGATAATTTAAGCTTTGGAGGACATGAACAGGTCTTATATGTTGGAATTCAAGATTAATTGGGGTGATCATCTACTAGCTATGGAATTTGCTTACAACAATAGTTTTCATGCTATTATAGGTGTAGCACCGTTTGGGGATTTACGTGGTAGAAGGTATAGGTCTTTGGTGGGGTTGTTTGAGTTAGATGGGATGACTTCTATAGGCTCGGATTTAGTGTTGGAGGCTATGGAAAGGGTTGAAACTGATTAAGGAAAGGTTGAAGATGGTTCAGAGTCATCAAAAGTTTTGTTTGGATGTTAGAAAGAGGAATCTTGAGTTTGGTATTAGTGATGGGGTGTATGTGGAGGTCTCACCTATGAAGAGCATGATGCCTGTTAGGAAGAAAGGCAAGCTAAGTCCCTGGTATGTAGGTCCTTATGAGATTTTGAGTGAATTGGGAATGCGGCCTATAGGTTGGATTTGCCTCCGGATTTGAGCTCTATTCACCCGATTTCCCGTGTATCTATGTTGAGGAAGTTAGTTGGTAATCCTTGTATTATTGTACCTTTAGAAGGTATTAAGGTTGAGGAGAACTTGTCTTATGAGAAAGTTTCAGTTGGAATCTTGGATGGGCAAGTGAGGTGGCTTCACAACAAGGATCAACATGTTGAAAGTGCTACGTGGGAAGTGAAATCAAGTATGATGCGGCTATACCTCTATCCTTTCCAATCTACTCAAACCTATAGTATTAGGTTTTTCCTATTCTCAACGGTCCTAATTCTTTCACTCTTGAGTCTCATGACATGACACGCATACATGTGCACGAAAATAATCTTTATGATGTTATAAATGATTTGAATACGTCTTGATATGAGTTTTAATGAATTTATGATTTTCAAGTAATGAAATATGCATTGTATCTTGTGTTTGAAAGTTTCATGTTCTAAGTCAAGCCTTTCAAGCCTTATTCTTCCATATTCGAGGACGAATGTTCTTAAGGGGGAGATAATGTAATGACCCAGACATTGTATGACTTCTTCGGAGCTTGAAAATGTTGTTTTTGGAAAAGATTTGGACCAAGTGTCATCTCAAGGGAGACTACACGGCCTGTGTAAGGTCACACGGTCCATGTAGCCTCTAGTGAAGCGATACTTGGCCTTAAATTTTGAGGATGTGTCCTTGTTATGGAGTTCTGGGCTAAGGCACATCACAATTGGACCCCACACGGGTTGAGCGACACTTCACAGACCGTGTGGATAGCTGTGTGATGGCCTTGAGCTTGAAACATCCATGTCTGAAACAAAATGTGGTCACACGGCCACCTTCATAGGCCATGTGATGGTTCACGGGCCATATGGCCATCCACATAGCTTCCAAATTGAGAAATTTTCTAAGAGTAGAATCACCATCTCATAACTCGTCATGAGATTTTTCCAAGTGTAGGCATACAGGCACCTACACGACCCGTGTAGCTCCACACAGGCCATGTGGCCCTTCCATGAAGCAAATTTCGTAAAAAAATTTTGAAGTATGGGATCTTTAAGATCAAACTAAGTTCACTTTCAAAGCGTTCAGTTCAAATTTATTTATGTTATTTAAGGCCATCATAGGTCTCCAACATCAAGCCAAGTTCAACAGAATTCTGTTGGCTGAGTTTTTCACAAGTACCGGTAGAAAGGTAAAATTTAAATAGGCTTACCTCTTAGTACAAAATGAACTAGGTGGTCCACGACCTATCAAATTAAAGATCTTTGAATTAGATTTCCAACGCATCTATTTTCACCTCATTTGGAGTTCGGATGAAGAAGTTATACCATTTAACATAAAATCTGTCAGCGCTAGATGAGAGCCTTCACAGACCGTGAAGAGCTTCGCTACTCGTGAAGCCAACCATGTCAAGTCTCGTTGAAAATACAAGGGCTTGTTTTATTAAGGAATTTTTGATATTTTTAACCATTCCCAAGGCTTTTAAAGACCTTTAAATCTCCCTGTACATTCCTAAACCTCTCCTACACTAATTCTAAACCCTCATTCAAGAATAATTCTCTCTAGTCACTCTAGAATTTATTCCAAAGAACTCTTGTGGATTTAAACTTGGGGAATCTAAACAAATTCAAATCTTCTTTAAATTTCTCTTCAAACTTCTTCATTAGGTCAAGGTATGTGGGTTTTGATCCTTGGTTCCTTCCAATCAAGGATACCCAAATCTTTTCAAGCAATCATCATGAAATTAAGCTTACTTTAAAAGTGGATTTTAATTATTATGATTATTTAAATTCAATTGATGTGTGGGCTGTACTTTTTTTATGATTTTAAGTTACTTTAAGTCCCATTATGATTGTTTACATTGATTTATGAAGATATGAATATGTATGTCCCTTTTTAAGGCTTGTTTATGCATGGGTGATTATATTATGATTTTAGATGTGGATTTAACCATGTTTTCACTTGAATTTCATATTGTATTGTTTATTTTAGATTTAATCTCAGTTACCCATGTCATTCTCACATCATGCATGGCATTTGCATTCTTCTACAATAGATTTTATGGAAATTATGAAGTGGGTTAAGCCCATCTATGTTTTATTAAATGATTTTGATATGAGTATGGTTATGACAAGAATGTGATCACATATATGTCTAAGACTATGGCTTAAGGAGCAATTATAGGTGTTTTCACCACTATGTTTATGGGAGCATTGATTGTTGTTTGAGTCGGAGGGGGCTATCCCCAAGAGTCCATGCTTTTCTCTCAAGAAGGTACTCCAAAGGAGCTATCCCTAGGAATGAAAGTATGTCATGAAGAATGTTTTGGCCTTTTTGCCTATGATGCATGATTATGAAAATGAGATTTGGCCTTTAAGCCTAAGAATACATATAAACGATTTGAAGTCTTATGCCTCTTTTACAAGCATGTATATATATATGTATTCTGGTGGGATGATGACCTAACACCAATGGATTGGATGTCGGTGTGGACTATTCCCAGGGTCCATACTCCTTTCCATGAACTATGTGTCTAACATAGGATTATGTTTATGCCCTAAGGGGGAAAAGAATGTTAAGGATCTACCTTTGGCAAGTAGGTCACTTTTTATCGTCATGGAGGAGACAACGGGGTTCCAACGCATAGGTCACTTGGACTCATGTCGGTTATAATCCCATCCTGATATATACAAAGTACATTTGCATTCATGCATCATGGATTTCATTGCATGTTATTGTACTACTCTTCTTTGGATATATATTTCTTTCTATATTATGTGCCCTTGTCATCTAACATTGGATACAAGTTTGGTAAGTCATATGCATTGCATCCCGCATACTTAATACATTCAAACATACTAACATATACTTTTTCTCACATGATATCATCATGTAGGGACCGAGTATAATCATCTACCCTGCGATGTCTAGCTTGGATCTCAAGATTTGCTTGTTGTAGTAAGTCCTATCTTCCAAGGACAACCTGCTATGTTTCTACCTATGATGCTTTTATCTATTTTATTTACTTTGAGGGTGAGCCCAGGGTATGTCTTAGCTTTCGTCCTATCTTATAACTAGAAACATTATTGGACATCTTGTAGACTCTTCCAGGGATATGTGCTACGTGTTGTATTTGGAGCTTATGGTTATGATTATCTATTCGATATGGCTATTATGAGTTGATTATGAGAATTATGATATGCACGTATATTTGATGCAGAAATGTGAAAGATCTTAAATCCCGAATTTCCCCCATAGAGTGAGTCATACTTACTCGCCCCTTAGTTCTTATGTGTTATGTTCTATGTGAATCCATGTTAATCTCTATCCTTATGATGTCCCCATAGCATAAGTCCTATTTTCCCGTCCTTTAGAACTATGTGTTTACTATTTCATATGCATTTTTGAACCGATGATGTGTTAATGGATGCTATGAGGCTTGTTTGGGGACTCTTGGGTTCCCATTCGCCATGTCACTCCTAGACCCTAAGTCTGGTCATGACACTTTCCTTGTGGCATTGACGATCTTTTGCGGTATTTGCTTAACTTCCCGATTCGACACCTCCACCTGGCCACTTGTTTGTGGATGATACGTTATGGCCACCTTGTGCCTCACACCATACTTAGCTAATAGATTCTTCACTGTCTGGTTGATGAAATGTGCACCTCTATCATTGATAGAGTCCCAAATCTTGTGAAGATCTGCTTTTTCAGAAACTGCTCACCACGTTGGAGCCATTGGTGGATAAGGCTATTACTTTAACCCACTTGGACACATAATCAACTGCGACCAAGATGCAGTGATTACCAAAAGAGGGTGGGAATAGACCCATGAAGTCCGTCCCCCAAACATAAAAAATCTCCACCTCTAAAATGTTGTTTAGGGGAATCCATGCCTCTTGAAGATGGTGCCAGTCTTCTGATATGCATCGCATTTTCTCACAAACTGTACAACATCCTTAAAGAGGGTTAGCCAAAAGAAACTTGACTGTAACACCTTGTGGATTGTCCTTTCTCCTCCATGATGGCCCCCATATAGTGAAGAATGACATCTTTCAAGTACTCGACACACTTCCACCTCTACGATACATCTTCTAACCATTCGGTGAGCACCTTTCTTGAAGAGATAAGGCTCATCCCAGATATAAGCCTTCGTATCATGAGTGAGTCGCTTCTTTTGCTGGTAGTTAGCATCTAGGGGGAAGACCTCACTTACCAGGTAGTTGACAATATCAGCATACCACGGCAGATCCTCTATTTCTAATGCCAAGAGTTGCTCATCCGGGGATTCTTCCCGAGATAAGTGGTTAGTAATATGATTCTCACACCCTTTTTAGTCCTTGATCTTAATATCAAACTCCTGTAGCAGTAGGATCCATCTCATCAATATGGGTTTGGCATCTTTCTTGTTGAACAAGTACCTCAGAGCTGCATGATTAGTGAACACTATGACCTTGGTGTCCACCAAATAGGATTGCAACTTGTCAAAAGCATATATCAATGCTAGCATCTCTTTCTCAATGACTGTATAGTTACATTGTGCGGGGTCTAGGGTCTTACTGGCTTAGTATATGGAGTGAAACACATTGTCCTTGTGTTGACCCAACACTACTCCCACAAAAATGTCACTAGCATCACACATTTAGGTACTTCTTAACTCTTACTTTTATAGACGAACGTTCTTTTAGTAGTGGATTTGTAATGCTCATCTAGGTCACTTCTGTACTAATGTCTATTTTCCATCTGTTAAAGTTTTTTTTATAGAGACTCCAAGTCATTTATGATTTACTGGCACTAACAATTCAATCCTATGATCATTCATTTGCATTTTATTCAATTTTTCATGTTTGAATGCGTCTATAACTTGAAAAATCAATGTTGCCAAGAAATACAGGAAAACGGTCTCAAAATAGAATTTTGACAATTTTATCAGCTCGAAAATGACCATTTTAGAATACAAGCATGGTCATCTCGAGCTTTGAGGCTTTTGATGGGAATTTGAATCATTTGGCATTTTGGCTTTTGAAATTTAGCATAAAGTTGACTTTGGTTAACATTCTTGGAAATTGTGTCCGAATAAAAATTCTGATAGTGCGGCTTGTTTCAAAACATTGAGCTTAGTCTAGAATAATCTTTCTTTGAGTTTTCAAGGCTTTCAAACTCATTCTGATCCCCTTGGTGAAATTTAGCTAAAATTAGCCCTTGAAAGTAGGATCCACTTTTTATTAATATGACCTCGTATAAAAATTTTGATTGTGTCGTTGAGTCCAAAATGCCAAACTTCATTGGATGAGATAGTTCTTTTTTGCGCAAAAAATCTAAACAAATTCCAAGCACCCAATCAGAGAATCAAACTTTGCCAAAAACCAGCTGGAATACATCATCGATCAATTGATGTAGGGAAATTGTTACTCCATTTTCATGAGCCTTGGAATCACATTCATGGAAGTAGTAGGGTTTCCCTTTGCTACATAGGGTTGGGCCTTAGCCAGATAGTAACATCGCTCCTATGAGTTATCATCCACAAATCCCTTTTTTTGTAAATTCATTAACAATATTGGCAGCAGCGAGCCTCGTTCTATGATTTCAGTTTGGGATGTCGGATTTAGTGTATATGGATGGATTTTTTCTATATAGTAGATACAGACACCCTCAAGGGTCATTATATACCCTAACACGATATGTACATCTTTCGGCGAGCATCTGGATTTATGCTCCAGCCTCGGCGATCCCTAGATACTTTTAGCGTGCATCTGAATACACGTTCCGACCTTGATTCCTGAAATACTTCTAGTGAGCATTCGAATTTATGCTCGGACCTTGTTATTTTCCCCGGCACTTGAGTTTGGAATAGAATTCTGATTTTACAATTCCAAGCTTGGCTCCATCTCTTTGCAGGGTGATGACACCAGTAGCTATGGAGCACAGATGACCATTTCTGTCACAATTGACTTCCAACTTAGAGCTCCTTTACATACAGTCAAGTGGATTTCACTCCTTCTACTCTAAACTATTGTGTGCCTATTTGGAGCTGTAGAAAAACAATCGACTTGGGATGATGTCATTGGTTCTTTCTTCTCTTTCCCTCTCGGGAGTCGAATTCTATATATTATTCATAGATTTAGATTTTCTATGCAACTCTCAGGCTTATTGGGGGCCATTCGAGTTTTTATTTCATATTGCACACAAGTGTAGCTTCTAGGCTTATGGGGGCTCATCTAGTTAGTTATCTTAGGTTCTTGAATCTTAACACCATGTGTATACCTTTCCAACTTACCATTCTTGACTTCTGATTGTGATTTATTCTAGCATTTCCTATTATTTTTTATTACTCTTACTCAGTCGACTTATGATACTTATTGGTACCTTTTTCTAGTACTCATACTACACTCTGCATTTATTTTTATGATGTAGATCTGAGCACTAATTAACAGCATTGATCATTTGAGCCTGTAGCAGTCATATTCAGCGACGAGGGTGAGCATCTAGCATTTTGGGATCATTACAGTGTCCTTCGACTTTTATGGCTTGTATTTTGTTATTTTGAGACTAGCATATTGTATATAGTTATTTCGGTCCACTTTTAAGGTTTGTATTCATTTTTTAGTTGCTCTGTACTTGTAATTTCTAGGTTTTGAGAGGGATTTTACTGTATTTTGTACTTAATTTAGGGTTTCTTCCACTTACTATATATCTTACTTTAGCTTCTAATTTGTTACTCCTATTTGGTTTCTTTCTTTGAACCCATTACCTACAGTATTAGGTTACCAGTTGACTTACCTATCGAGGGATTATGATAGATGTTATCATGACCTAAGAAATCGGATCATGACATAAGGGTAAATAATTATATTTGTGACTCAATTTTCAGACTATATTGAATAATATTAATATAATTTGTCCATAGCCTGACCTGCAATATTCTGATTTGCACTACATCTTTATTTTATATATCGATCACATGACTTTTGACACTTGCAAGTCTTTGGTAGAATAAATCTTTGTACTGAATTCTACGGTATGGATATTGTTTCCATCAAAGGGAAATTTTCTCTATTTGTACCTAAAAGTAAAACAAAAAAATAATCAATATTATCTTTAATATAATCAAATATCATTTGCTTACAAAGAGATGAATTTAAATGAAAATATATATGCGATCATGAAGATTCATACAACCAACCCTAGCTAAGTCGTTATAATTGACTATACTATCAGTTATGTGAAAGATGAACCCTTATTATTTTTTAATTATTTATTTAACAATAACAATATTATATTTAGTGTAATATCATAAGTGGGAACCGAAAGAGTAAGTTAAATTAGAGTAAGGCTATTTTTGATAAGCCGTCAGCACATATTTCTAAAAATATTTGCTGCTTATAAAAGGGTTCTCATCATAGTTGATAGTAGGGCAGAAACCACCAAGGAAAAATGATCTTTCATTTAAACAAGGGGGGGGGTATTTATAGAAACCCATTTTCTCAAAATTACAACATAAGGGCTCCTAGTTAGCCTATTGATCAATAAG
>JAOTQR010079199.1:6138-42444 GCA_025774065.1 Solanum ossicruentum
ACCTGTTTCCCCCCCCCCCCCTCGATAAGGAGATTGATTTTGGAATTGATGTTCTTCCTGAGACCCAACCTGTTTTAATTCCACCTTATAGAATGGCCTTAGCAGAGTTGAGAGAATTGAAAGAACAACTGAAGGACTTGTTAGAGAAAGTGTTTCATATGGCGTAGTGTCTCTCCTTTGAGTGCTCGTCTCATATTTCTGTGTAATAAAGATAAGTCTCTCAGAATGTGTATAGACTATCGGCAACTGAATAAGGTCACAATAAAGAATAAGTATCCTCTTCACAGGATAGATGACCTATTTGAGCAACTTTAGAGTGCTACCTACTTCTCCAAGATAGACCTCAGATCTGGTTACCATCAGTTGAAGGTGAGGGAAAGTGATATTCTAAAGACAACCTTTAGGACACAGTATGGCCATCTTGAGTTTTTGGTCATTTTCTTTGGATTGACAAATGTACCAACAGTTTTCATGGATTTGATGAACAAAGTGTTCAAACCGTATCTTGATGTGTTCGTAATTGTGTTTATTGATGATATTTTGGTGTATTCCAAAGATGAAAAGGAGCATGCTAGTCATCTTAGAGTGGTTTTGCAAACGCTCAAAGACCATGAGTTATATGCGAAATTCTCAAAGTGGGGAGTTTTGGCTCAAGTCCATGGCTTTCCTAGGCCATTTTGTTTCAAGAGATGGTATTCTAGTAGATACTCAGAAAATTGAGACAGTGAAGAACTGGCCTAGACCAACTCTTTTGATGGAAATAAGAAGCTCCTTGGGTTTGGCAGGCTACTATCATAGATTTATTGAGGGCTTCTCTTCCTTATCAACATCATTGACTAAGCTAACTTAGAAGAAGGTCAAATTTCAGTGGTATGAGGAATGTGAAAAGAGTTTCCAAGAGTTGAAGACTAGATTGACTACAACTCCAGTTTTAACTTTGTCGGACGAGACGGGAGACTTCGCGATCTACTGTGATGCATCAATAGTTGGATTGGGTTGTGTGCTTATGCAGAGAGGGAAGGTGATAACATATGCTTCCAGAAAACTTAAGATCTATGAGAATAATTACTCGACTTATGATCTCGAGTTGGCAGCGGTGGTATTCGCACTCAAGATACGGTGTCACTATTTATATGCAGTGCATGTGGATGTGTTCACTGACCATAGGAGTTTGCAATATGTGTTCAGTCAAAAGGAGCTCAACCTGCGATAGAGGAGATGGTTGGAGTTGCTCAAGGATTATGATATGAGCATCCTCTACCACCCAGGCAAGGCTAATATTGTTGTTGATGCTCTTAGTAGGTTGTCTATGGGTAATACTCCCCATGTGGAGGAAGCAAAGAGAGAATTGGCTAAGGAATTTCATAGGTTGGCTCGACTGAGAATGTAACTTAATGAGAAAAATGAAGGCAGGGTCAATTTTCAGAATGGTTCTGCTTCATTCTTAGTGTCAGAAGTGAAGGAATGGTAAGACCAAGACCCTGTTTTGTTCTAATTGAAAGAAGTGGTTCACAAGTAGAAGGTGATAGTTTTCTCCAAAGGAGGAGATCGGGTGTTGAGATACCATGGTAGATTGTGTGTGCCTGATGTTGATGGTATTTGAGAGAGGATCATGGCCGAAGCTCATAGCTCCAGATATTCCATCCATCCTGGTTCCACCAAGATATACCACAACTTAAGAGAAATATATTGGTGGAATGGAATGAAGATGGACATTTCGGAATTTGTCTCTAAGTGTCCCAATTGTCAACAGGTTAAAGTTGAGAATTAGAGACCTTGTGGATTAGCACAGGACTTTGAAAATCTAGAATGGAAGTGGGAGATGATCGACGTGGATTTCATCACCAGTTTACTAAGATCCAAAAGGCAGCATGATTTGATATATGTGATTGTAGACAAGATGATAAATCATCCCACTTTTTGGCTGTCAAGATAACTAATACAGTTGAGTAGTATGCCCGACTATACATTTAAAGATTGTAAGATTACATGGGTTTCCCTTGTCCATCATCTCAGACAGTGTAACTCAATTAACCTCTCAATTTTCAAGGTCTTTCTAGAAGGGATTGGAGATGAGGTACACATGAGCACAACTTTTCACCCATAGACAGATGGATATGCATAGCACACTATTCAGTCTTTGGAAGATATGTTGAGGGCTTGCATCATTGACTTCAAGGATAATCGGGATGATCATTTTCCATTGATTGAATTTGCGTACAACAATAGTTACCATGCCATCATTCAGACGACCCTTTTTGAGGCATTCTATGGGAGGAGGTATAGAACACCAATTGGCTTAGTTTGAGGTCGGTGAAGCTGAGTTGATTGGATCTAATCTTGTCCACCAGTCCATGGAAACGGTGAAGGTCATCAGAGAAAGGTTGAAAACAGTGCAGAGTCGCCATAAGTATTATACAGATGTGAGGAGAAGAGACTTGAAGTTTAAGGTGGATGATTGGGTGTACTTGAAGGTGTCACCCATGAAAGGTGTCATGAGGTTTAGCAAGAAGGTAAAGTTGAATCCACGCTATGTCAAACTATACCATATTGTGAGGAAGATTGGGAAGGTCGCTTATGAGCTAAACTTGCCTTCAGAGCTAGATGGGGTTCATCTGGTATTTCTTATTCCATGTTGAAGAAGTGTTTGGGAGATCCTGCCTTAGAGATTCCTATTGAGAGTACGGGGGTAAAGGATATCTTGTCTTATGAGGAAGTTCTAGTCCAGATCGTTGATTGTCAAATTCGTAAGCTGAGGAATAAAGAGAGCCTCCGTCAAAGTCTTATGGAGGAACCAATTTCTTGAGGAAGCTACGTGGGAAGCTGATGAAGCGATGAAACTCAAATACCCGCACCTATTCATTCTGAATGATGATGATGTCGAAAGTGATGTACCTATCCTTAATACTATTGAAAATTCCATTCTTGAGTTGATGTACTAACTCTGTTCTTGAGTCTAAGAGATGTAGAAGAGGATGGATAGTTGATAGTTCGAGAGTTCCTAAGTGAGGGGTGAGATGAGTTTTGAGTCTACTCATGCTTTAATCTAACAATACTCATCATTTGAGGACGAATGATCCCAAGGGGGAGATGATGTAATACCCCATAAAATTACCAAAATGCCCCTAAAACATAATCGTGCACACAACACATCTTCCAAATCTCTCATGGGAAATCCGAGATTGGATTTGTGATCAACACAAAAAATCGAGTGGGAAATGGTATTAACCCGATTTAAAAGCAATTGAGTTAAAAAATAATATTTGCTAATTAATGAGAAAACAGTGTCTGTCCGTACCCCTGGCCAACATGCAGAGGGCACGGAGTAACACTTTGTCTTTTTTGAAAATTTTTTTGATGAAAATTCATAATAAAAAAATAATGAAAATATACTTGTCCGCACCCCTGGCGCATCGCAAACCAGTGTGCAAGATTTCACAATTTTTCTTTTAATTCGAGAAGCTTTTAGTCAATCCCCACCCTATCCTAAGTCATAAAATGTCTTTTAAAGGTCGTTTATACTGATTGAGGGTTTAAAATAAATCCAATTTCTCTTTAAGTTCGACGAAAGAAGTCTTGGAGAGAGGAGACTGAAAGCTCTGAGTTCAAATTCTTGAGAAAGAGTCGGTAATTCGCCATCCTAGGTATGTAAACGCTACCTAGAACATGAGATTATTCTCCCATGTACCACCATGATTGAATTAGGTGGATTGTTGATAGGTGATAGGTTTATGGTACGATTTCTTGAATGTTATCTTGAGAATTACTATTATTCTACATGCATTTTCGTAAGTAGATGGCTATCATAACTTTAATTATGTATTCAACTAATTCATTAAGCACCGAAAATGAGCACAAAAAATGAGTAAGAGTGAGTTCCACTCACACTCATTAACTATGTGGCCAAGGAAAAAGAGTATTGGACTGTGAGAGCATATATTTCCTTAGTCCCAAAAGAAGACTTGATGTTATTATAAACCTTCTAATGTACGCCCTTTTACCCTAGCAAGGTACAGGGTGGATATAGCAATGATATTGCTTTGTTGTACCATCACTGACTCATAGGTGATGGGTGTAGGTTCGAGAAACTCCCAAATAGGACTTTTAATGATAGTTCTCTAATGTTGATGTGATTATATGAGTCGTTATTGAGGGTGATGTGATAGAGTTCTATCCCTTATCTTGAGTTGAGGTTGAGTGATTGATGAGCTGATGTCATTCCATATTGTATAGCTTGTATTGTTACTTTAGCATGTTGTACATACAGTACATCCCTCGTACTAACGCCACTTTAATATTGTATCATTTTATGATACAAATTCGGTAGATAGAGGACTTCAACAGCCTAATCATTGAGGTTCAGAACTTCTTGATTTCAGATCATGGTGAGTCTTCCCCTTCATTCAGAAGATAGTTATTTCTTTAGCTTTATTGAGTAATTTTACTTTGATTGTGGTAGCCATGGCCTGTCATGGTACTGTCTTAGACAGTAGTATAGAGGCTTCATAAACGTAGACGGATGATGTTTGATATTGGGGTTTCTTTCCGCCTATTGTTCTACTTTTAAACTAAGTTTTTTTTTCCTTATGTTGCTTCATATGATGGATGTTGATGATGAGTCTAATAGTCCACTGATAGTTAGAATGTTCTTAAATATCTTCCGGAAGTGAATTGATTGAACGAATGGGATGAGACTAGGTGGTTCGCTTGGGGGCTAGTAATAGTCTCTGTGTGATAATTACGCCTAGGTTACCTTCCTGGGGCGTGACAATATTTGAAATCTTTGTGTTTTAAGATCCTGTATATAAAGTTTGTATATATAGGGGAATTCGCAAGTCTCTCAAAATTACTTAGTTTGCATTACGCATTACTAAATGCTCAGTTTAAAAATCTGAAACTTATATGGTGATGCAATTGTATTACTTCTTTCAAAATGATCCTGAAAAGGGATAACAAATATGTATATGTGCACTTTCACTATTACTTAGATACTCGAAATGATAAACAAATTTTCCTAGGTTGATCTAAACGTAGCTTGTTGAGAAATTGAACATCTGACTTGGTTTAGACTATTACAAATAGTTGGTGACAACTTTTGAGATGGTTGAATATCGTAATTACATACGCAGATACACTCCCATCTATTTCTCATTTAAGATGTAACCTATTTCTTTTGTGTGCAAATTGTCTATAATACGTTATCCTGTCAACTATTTAAAGGTTGATAATGTGTTGGTGTGTCGGCATTCTTATCTTGATAGTATTACATACCTTGGTTGTTATGTTGGCTCACATTTATTTCACATAGCATTTGTGTCAGTGTGTAACCACGCTGAGGTGGCAAGGCTGAAGCTTTGAGACATTGTGGACATCTATGCTTATTTGGATTTGTGAGCCAGTGTGATTTAGTATATTCGGTTACTGTGAAATTGTGGAGAATTGAGACCTTCTGATAACTTGTGGTACTAGATGAAACCTGCGCACACCCATCCCTCCTTTCTAATCCTATGAGGGTTATTTATCAATTATCCTATTATATTACTTCTTTACGTCTTTACTTATGGCATGGACATGCATTCACATCATATACTTATATACCACTCCTTGACTATTCTGAGGTAGCAAGGTTGAGACGCAATGCCACCTTCTATGAGACCCTTTGCCTACGCTGAGGTAGCAAGGGAGGGATTGCACAATTTATTCACCACTTTACCATGCTGAGGTGGCAAGGTTGAGATATTGTGACACCTCTTGACCATGCTAAGATGGCAAGGTTGATATATTGTTGAGAAAATGAGGAGGATGGTGATTTTGGATGTGACCTGTTGGAGATTTCTTTTGGGTAAGTGTTTCTAACATCATGTTGACTAATTTCCATGATTTTTATCTTGATTTTGAATGTCTAAATTGGGGATTTTAGGTTTATGATTTTAAAACTTTAATTGGTGATTTCTCCTTCGATTTGAACTCAATTTTAGTGAAATTTTCATCCACGAACTTCATGTTTTGTGTAAAACTTGATTCTAAAGTCAATTTTTGGATTTGGGAAATTCAAAATTTATCCCTAACTTTGACCATTTTACCTCTAAGTCCAATTCGTATCAATATGAGTATCAAAATTCATCTCTTGACGTGTAGTATTTTTTTTTTTTATAGAAATTCATCTATTCAAGGATTGTTTTGGAGGCTTGCGTTGATTGAAAGCTTGTCTGAGTGTAGTTTCAATATTTAGGTAGGTTAGGCTAGCCATTTTGGGACTGAATTTGAGTTATCAGATATGTTCATGTGATAATTATAACACATAGATTTATTTATGGGAAATCAAATTGATATGATATAGTTGTGATGAGAAGGTGATACTGATTATGCTGAAATTTGAGTAATTTGTGATTTTGTTGATAAATTGAGATGCAATCTTGAGCATTGAGATATGTCGATTATTAACGTGATAATATGAGACTTGTAATACCATTTGGGAGAGTTATGTGGTAAATTGATGATAATTGTAATACCATTAAGATTTATGAGCATATTATGGGACTTGAAGAGTCCAATTTACATTTATATTATGATATTTGACGAGAGGGTGATGATTAGTCTTGTTGATGGCCTAGTGGCACAAATTGATACACTTGACATAGCCTGTTGATGTTATGTCTACTGCATTCATCTATTATGATTCTTCTTTGTTGTTGTATTTACTTTGGTTGGGACTGTGAGATCCAAACATCACCTATTGTATCTGTTCTACCCGAGACATTGTGATGCTTGAGACATTCCTATATAAGGCCTGTGACAACTTGAGATACTTTTGGGATTCATGTGCATATTTTTGGACGAATGAGGTCCAGTACTGTTAGCATACTTGACTACTAATTTACTTGTGATAAACTAAGGCATGATAAGAGTTTTGTGGTACTAACTGAGGAACTTGTTATTATTAACTATGGCTCTAGGTTGATTATGTATCGGCATTCTTGTCATGAAATTATTACATAGTTTAGTTGTAATGTTGGCTTATATTCATCTCACATAGCATTCATGTCAATCCTTGACACGCTGAGGTAGCAAGGGTAAGGCCTTGAGACATTGTGGGCATTTATACATATTTGGGACTTGTGGGCTAGTGTGATTCAATATATTCGATTACAGTGAAATTATAAAGAATTAAGACCTGCTATTAACTTGTGGTACCATGTGAAACCTATGGCACACCCCTCCCTCCCTTTTAATCCTATAAGGGTTATTTATCGATTATCATATTAATAACTGCTTTACATGTTAACTTGTGGCATGGACACACATTCACATCATATACATATATACCACTCCATAGACTATATTGAGGTAGCAAGGTTGAGATGCAATGCCAGTATATATGAGACCCCTTGCTTGTGCTGAGGTAGCAAGGGAGAGATTTTACCATTTATTCACCCCTAATTACACTAAAGTTGCAAGGTTAAGATATTGTGACACTCGTTGATCATGCTGAGGTGGCAAGAATGAGATACAATACATACATATGTGTAGTGTACATTGCATTATTGATTGTGATTGTTATCTTACCTTGTTCTGATGAACATTTTGTTGTGCACTAACCTTTTTTATACAAGTGATAAGATTCTTCGTTATTGCATACCTATTTGATTTCTCCTATTCAGTCGATTGAACCTACTAGGTATATTTTGGTGTACTCACCCTACTATATTTTCTCCGTGCATATCAAGCATAGGGACCAATAAAGGGTAGTTGATTCACTCTACCAGATCTTTTTTCCATCTATTCAGATCTTAGCGGTGAGCCTCATACTTTGAGTCGTCAGAGATCTTTGAGATTTTCCTTTATTGTTGTTCCCTTTTCATAGTTTGAATTAGACATTATCATACATCGCTGTATTTTCATTTGAGACAGTTGTATTTACTCTTTCGCACTACTTTAGATTCTCTTGTACTCATGACTCCAAGTTTTGGAATTTTGATTAAATATTGTGGTTGTTTTCATTTACTTTATTTTTCTTTAGTCGTGATCCGATTTTGGATTGTCAGAAGTTTGGTATCAGAACTCTAGGTTCGTTGAGCTTATGAGTCAAGAACAGAGATATTGACGTCCATGCCCATCTTCGGTAGGCTACGGGGCACTTGATTGGAAAAATCTCAATCTTGATTCTATTCGTGTGTTTCTTCATAACAAACAGTTTGAAAGTATCCATTCTACTCCTTCTTCATACATATTGATTACCAGATCTTGATAGTTAGAGGGAGAGCTTGAGTCAACTAATGTGACTCCCACTCCGCGGCCGAGGCAGGACTCGTGATAGAGCCAGATGGCTTGCTAGAGGGATAGATCTGCCCAGAGGATGGACTAGATCGACTTCTTTAGAACCTAATTATGAGCTAGAGCGACCTACAGATCATATTCCACCACCCTCATCCCCAAGTGCTATACCCTCGATTCAGGAGTTACTTTTGAGGGTGTTGGCTAGATTGATGGGAGAACCTCCCGACCCAACTACTATTGACACACCAGTTGGCCTTTCTATAGCTCTAATAGAGCCAGTCATGATTCATGTGGCTCTTTCCTCAATCCGAACAGATCATCCTGTGACTATTATGATTCCTCGTCAGATATCTTTATCGAGTTCTGGTTCACAACTTCATGGATTGACTATTACACTGACCAGATTTTTGGTGCTGCCATCTACTGCTAGTCTTGCCATGTTCACTATTAAGCAGATGAGTTTTGAGCAGATTTTGCGATTGGCTCCCCCAGATTTAATGGTACCCTTGGTGATAAAGCTTATGACTTCTTATCTGAGTGTCAGGAGTGGCTGTGTAATTTGACCATCTTTTAGTCGCATCGAGTTGCTTATACTTCTTACCAATTCACCGGTCTAGCTAAGGAGTAGTAGAGGTCAGTTTTGGCTAATAGACAGATTGGATCTCTAGCTATGACCTGGGAGTAGTTTGCAAAGATATTCTTAGAGAGTTTCATACCATAAAACCTCCTAGACAATCGTCTGGATGAGTTCAACAGACTTTAGCAAGGTTCTATGTTAGTCTCAAACTATGAGGACAAATTCATACATTGTCTAAATATGCCTTATCCAGCATCCCTATGGAGTTTGAGAGGATTCAATAATTTTCCAAGGGATTGGGGGGATACCTTCAGGAGGCTACAACTTCCCTGGTTCTAGTTGGAGGCATATTTCAAAGTTTGGTGAATTATGCTGACATGATAGAGCACATCAAACATGATAGGTAGGGTCGCAAAAAGAGATTCTATTAGCACAACCAGTTTAGTAGACCCTTGCTACGAGATAGCGTTACAGAGGCATGGTCTTCAATGTTATGTAGTCCATGCATCCCTCCACATATCTGATAGTGGTGACAGGTATATGCCTACTCAGACAAGCTGCAATAACTCCTCTAGTATAGCCAGGCGTGATGGCTCTCCAGGAAAACCATCTCAGTGGCAGGAGTGTAGAGCTTGTTATGCTTTTGATGAGGTTGGGCACATGGATGGGGATTGTTCTCATCGTGCATTTATGCCTAGGCTTCAGGATTTGATCCAGCCATAAAAATTAGAGACACCTCTTTGGACATAAAGTGTGGTACTAGAGGAGGTTGCGGTACAGTGAGAGGAAGAGCCCATGGAGGCCCACATGTAGATATTACAGGTACGGTTCTGGTTTGCCACCATTTTGCTTTAGTTTTACTAATCTAGGCCCTAATTATTTGTATGTGTTAGCTTAATGTTCTTCCAATCTTGATATTATATGTGAGTCTCTTACTGAGCCTATTTATGTTTTGGACTCAGTAGATGAATCACTGATGGTGAATCGAGGGATATAGGGGTGGTATTGTACTTTTATGGTGAGATATTCTATTTTTAACTTGAGGTTATTGGATTGGTTATTGCCCCATTGTGCTATTCTTGCCTTGCTTGAGGAGAGAGTATTATTTGTAGTATATTATGATGCTTCTGAAGTGGATTTGGGTGGCGTATTGATGGAAAAAGGGAAAGTGATAGCATATGCCTCTTGACAGTTGAAGGTGCATGAGAGAAACTACCCTACCCATGATTTGGAGTTGGCTGGGTTGTATTGTGTTGAAGTTTTGGTGACATCATCTTTTTAGGGTGCATTGTAAGGTTTTTTACCAATCACTGAAGTCCCTAATACATCTTTTCTCGTCCTAATTTAAACATGAGATAGCATAGGTGGTTAGAGTTGCTTAAGAACTATGATATCTCTATTTTATATAAACCCAGTAAGGTAAATATAATGGCAGATGCTTTGAGTCGAAAGGTTATTAGTATAGGGAGTTTGGAAATATTAAGGGTTAAGGAGAGGCCCTTAGCTGTGGATGTTCAATCACTTGCATACAAGTGGTTAGGTATGATACTTCCTCTCCCCCTCAAAGAGTATTTTAGTCGACAAAATCCTCATTGCTCGATCAAATTTATGCTCATCAATTTGAAGATGTTAGACTATGAATGATTCGTGATAAAGTGTTAAGAGATGAAACCAAGGTGGATATTATGGATTCTTTTGGACGTTTGAGGATAAATGGTAGATATTGTGTACCGAAGGCAGGAGATTAGGTTACGTTGATATTCAAGGGAGCTTATTTTGTGCTAGATATTTCACCCACCCTAGTATGGCAATGATGTATCATGATCTAAGATTGCATTACTGGTGGTTCGGGATGAAAAAAGTAAGCTTAGATCCAGTTTTATTTGTCCAATTTGAGATTTGAGAAGAGTTGGTGAGGTGACCTATGAATTGGCATTTCCACTTAGGTTATTAGCGGTTCATCCTATATTTCATTTTTTCATGCTCCATCGATACGTTCTAGATGAGTCCCATCTGATATCTTATCATTCAGTTAAGCTAAGTTTAGACTTATCCTATTGGGGGGGGGGGAGGGGCAATAGCTATATTCGACAGACAGGTCCAGAGGTTGAGGTGTAAGGATATACCTTCAGTGAAGGTTCTGCGGTCCGGTGACGTCATTCTGGTTATGAGGCTACTTGGAAGTTAGAGTTGGACCTGCGAACCAAATATCCTAGCCTTTTGGAGGCTTCATATACCTTCCTTTCTCTTATGTTCGAGGATGAATATTATTTTTAGTGGTGAATGATGTAATAACATGATAGGTCATTTTTGAGCTTATCTATGAAAATTTTTGTTTTGCCCTTTCATAAGTTTCTTTGGACCCATTTTGAACTATCCATATTGTTGGAATTGAAATCTTGAGTTTTAAAGGTGGAAAATATGAGTTTTGACATTTTTTGAAGCTTAAGTTGTTGAAAAAGTGAGTTTTTGAATCATTCTAAGTTTTGAGTATGAGATCAGAAATCTGTCGCTTCCATTATCTCCAGAACGTCAAATCTAGTCTATGAGAAGTTACAGAATTGAATTTGGAGTTAAAATGAGGTTTTTATGCCTAAAGTTGCATTTTTAGTTATTTTTGAGCCAAAGTTTGACTTTGCTCAACATTTGGAGCTCAGAAGCTAGGATCGAAATTTTGACATTTCTAATAGTTTTGAATGGTAAAAGTAATGTAAGAAATGGTCTCGTCCTAGCTTTTGGAGGTGTCAAAGGCAGTTTTGGTATTTTGAGTTTTAAACTAGTTTATGACTTGAATTGGTAAATGTATCATGGAGACCTCGAAATCAAATTTTGATTATTCTGTTGAGTACAAATCGCCATTTCTAGTATGCATAAATGTTTGATTTATGTAATTCTGAGTTAGGATGAATTTTAAGGGGTTGTATCAAGATTTCATGATGGCTGATGTTGTTTTTTGGTGCAAGTGCTTCTCTTCTCCACATTCGCGCCTAAGCACACGCGTTTGCAGAGATCATCTCCACCTGCTTCTCTGTGTTCGTGGACAATCCTCCATATTCGTGGAGGTATATTGTGCATGCGCCCTCTACACTCAACATTCGCGGGCTCTTAGCCACATTCCTGGAGCTCTGTTCTACCTTACCCTCTGTGATCGCGGGACTTTCTCTGCATTCGCGTAGTAGTATCATGCCTGGACAATATTAAACTCAAGGAAACACCATTTTTTGTCAGTTTTTTATGAACTTCAAGCTTTTGGGGGCAATTTCGGATGAGATTTCTTTTTAAATTTATTTAGGTAAGTGTTTCTAACGTCATTTTGATTAATTCCCATGATTTTTATCTTGATTTTGTCTTGAATTTCATGATTTTGAATGTCCAAATTGGGGATTTGGGGTTTATGATTTTGAAACATTAAATGGTGATTTCTCCTTCTATTTGAACTCGATCTTAGTGAGATTTTTACCCACGAACTCCATTTTTTGTGTAGAACCTAATTTTAAAGTCAATTTATAGATTCGAGAAATTTGAATTTTTGTCCTAATTTTGATAATTTCGTCCCTAAGCCCAATTCATGACAACATGGATATCAAAATTCATTTCTTGATGCATAGTATCTATCTTTTATAGTAGTTGAACGATTTAGGGATCATTTGGAAACTTGAGTTGATTGAAACCTTGTCTGAGTGCGGTTTAGGCATCGAGGTAGGATCGACTAACCTTTTTTGGATCAGATTTGAGTTATTAGATATGTTCATATAATAATGTAAGATATAGATTGATTCATGAGAAATCTGATTGATATGATAGAATTGTGATGGAAATGGTTATGTTGAAATTTGAGTAATTTGTGATTTTGTTGATAAATTGAGATGAAATCTTGAGAATTGACATATGTCGGTTATTAACGTGATAATATGAGACTTGTGATAACATTTGGGAGAGTTATGTGGTAAATGATGATAATTGTTAATACCGTTGAGATTTATTAGCATATTTTGGGACTTGACGTGTCTAGATTTCATTTATGTTCTGGTATTTGACGAGAGGATGATGATATGAGACTTGTTGATGGCCTTGTGGTCTTATTGATACACTTGATATAGCCTATTGATGTTATGGATATCGCATTCATCCATTATCATTTTCTTTATTATTGTATATACTTGACTTGGGACAGTAACATGCATCATCAGTTGTTGTATCTGTTTTACATGAGACATTGTGACGCTTGAGACATTCTTTTATAAGGCCTGCGATGCCTTGATATATCATTACATATTTTTGAACAAATGAGGTCCAAGATTGTTAGCATACTTGACTATTAATTTAATTGTGATAAGCTAAGTCACGATAAGAGTTTTGTGGTACTAACCAAGGCACTTATTTTTATTCACTATGGCACTAGTATGATTATGTATTGTAATGTCCTGGTTGGTCATTTTTTACTTTATATGTAAAATTACTATATTTTATCCTTTCATAAGTTACTTTGGGCCTACTTTGAACTATTTGAATGGGTAGAACTGAAATCCTGAGTTCAAAAGTTGAAAATATGAATTTTGGTCTTTTTGAAAGCTTAAGTTGTTGAAAAAATGTGTTTTTGTGTCATTCTGAGTTTCGGAGGTGGGATCGGGGATCTGTCAATTCTATTTGCTCTGGAATATCGAAACTAAACTACAAGTATAAGCAAATATGAGTTTGGAGTTAAAATTTAGGATTTTAGGCCCAAAGTTGTGATTTTAGTCATTTTCAAAATCAAAGTTTGACTTTGGTCAACATTCGGAGTTGGAAGCTTGGATTGGAATCTCGATAGTTCGAATTGTTCAGGATGGTGAAACTAACACTAAAAATGTGCTCTTCATAATTTTTGGAGATTCCTAGGGCAATTTTGATATTTTGAGTTTTAAATTAGTTTTATTGACTTGCACTGTAAATGTGTTGTGGAGACCTCAGAATTAAATACCGATGATTCAATTGAGTTTGGATCGTTGTTTCTGATATGGATACATATAAGGTTTGTGAAATTCGTATTTTGGATAAGTTCCAGAGGTCTGTTTTGAGTTTTCGCAATTGCTGGTGTGGGGAATCTAGTATAGCCCATTTTTGTTCTCCGTCATCGCGGACAAACCTCCACCTTCATGGAGGTATGTGACTTTGTCTTCTCTGCGATTGCAAAGTACATTTTTACTAAATCAGTTTTAAAGATGTAAAAGGCCATTTTCACTCCATTTTCAATATTTCAAGCTTTGAGAGGCAATTTTTCATGAGAGTTTTCGGAGAAATCTCTCTAGTAAGTGTTTTTAACATCGTTTTGATTAATTTTCATGGTTTTAACTTGATTTTGAATGTCCAGAATTGAAGATTTTTAGGCTATGATCTTGAAGCTTTAAATGATGATTTCTCCATTTATTTGAACTTGATATTAGTGGAATTTTCACCAAGAAACTCTATTTTTTTGTAGAATCCAATTTTGAAGTCATTTTCCAGATTTAAAATTTAGCCCTAATTTTGACCATTTTTCCCCTAATCCTAAAATATGTCAATATGGGTATCAAAGTGCACCTCTTGATGCGTATCCATTTTTGATAATAGTTGATCAATCTGTGGATCAGTTGGAGGCTTGAATCGATTGAAATCTTGTTCGAGTGTTGTTTTGGCATTAAGGTAGGTTCAACTAACCTTTTTGGGAAATGATTTGAGCTATTGAGCATGCTTATGTGATAATTGTGAGATGTAGATTGAATTGTGATCCATTGTCATGATATGATTGAATTTGATGGGAATATGAAGTCGGTTATGCCGAGTATTGTGTAAATGGCGATCCTATTAACAAATTGAGATGAAATCTTGTGTTTTGAGATAATTGTGACATCATTATGATGATATGATACTTGAAATAGTTCTTGGTTAATGTTGTGACTAGTTGATAATGAGTTTGATCAGTGTCAGTGTTATGAGCCCATTTGGGGTACTTGTGGAGCTTGTTTCAATGGAAAATGATTGTTTATGAGTGGTGATAAGACGAGACATGGTATAGCCATATAATATTGATACTATATTGTTGCATTGATATGCACCTATCTTGTATTGACTAGTTTCATTAGTATGCCTAGATCTTATGCTCCGTTGTTGCATTGTTATGCACATATCTTATATTGGATTGGGTGCATTGGTATACAAAAATCTTTTTTCTGATTAGGTTGCATTGATATACACACATATTATATATGACTGATTGCATTGGTATGCACATATTTGATACATGATTAGATGCTTTATTATGCAAATCTATATATTACTATATTTACATTATTTGAGATATTATGATGTATAATGAGACAATTGTTATGGCCTGCGATGCCTTGAGATACTTCTGGTTATAGTCTATGATGCCTTATTATATATATATATATCTTAGTACATGGCCTGCGATACCCCCAGGTTCTATCTTGTAGCTTCAGCTTAATAGATATGTACATCGGCTCCGTGACAGTCGTGATTTTACCTCATACATGGCCTGTGACGCCATTACATTCATACATTGCATCAAATTACATCATTGGATCAATTTTCCATATATAATTGTCATTATTCATGATTTTATTATATTGTGTACTAACCATTTTGATCAGGTGATAGATTATTCGTTATTACAAATTTGTTTGATTTCTCTTGCCCAGTCGATGAATCTACTGGGTATATTTTAGTATACTCACCCCTACTTTGTTTCCTCCCTGCAGATTGAGCACAGGGTTCAGGATATGGTAGTTGATCATTTCATTCGAGTATTATCGATACCATCCAGATCTCAGTAGTGAGGCTCAGACTTTGAGTCACCGTGGATCTTTGAGTCTTCTTTTTATTTTCTTATCTCTCGAACTATGTATCAAATATTGTGAGATGGTATTGTATTTGCTATTGAGATAGTTGTATTTATCCTTCAGTACCATTTTAGATGCTCTTGTGCTTATGACTCCAGGTTTTGGGAGATTTCTTATATCTTTTGAGTTTGCTTACACTTTATTTATCTTTCTCTAGTTACGATCCATTTTGGGTCGTCACAATTTTGGTATCAGAGCTCTAGGTTCATTCGGCTTGTGAGTCCAGAGCAGTGTGTCTAGTTGAGTCTCATGGATCGGTGTGTAGATGTCCACACGCATTTTTGGGAGGCTATGAGATGCTTGTTAGGAAAGAGTTTTTCACATCTTGCTTCCATTCGTGCATTCCTTTGTATTACCCATTTTAAAAGTGTCTAATTTACTCCTTCTGAGAAGATGTCGACTACTAGATCCTGCTGAGTAGTGGGAGAGCCCCAGGCAGCTGATGTGACTCCCACCAGGGGCAGAGGACATGTTAGAGGGGCAGCTCCACCTTGAGAGCAGACTACATCGACTTCTCCAGAGCCTGTTCATAAGCCAAAAGGGTCTATGGATCCTATTCCACCACCCTCATCCCCAGAGACTACACCCACAATTTAGGAGTTACTGATGGGGTTATTGGCTAGATTGGAGAGAACTCCTCCAGTCCTAGCTACTATTAAGATACTAGTTTCTACACAATGGTTCGTCCTTTTAGTGCTCCACCGGAGCTGGTTATGATTCATGTGGGTCTTTGTTTAGCTCTAATAGACACTTTTGCGATTGTTATTACTCCATTTCAGGCATCTAGATGAGTTCGCGTACTTAGTTTCAAAGTTTGGCTGTTGTTGCATCTATTGCACCTCCCTTATTTATGGTGCCACAATCTTCTGCCATTCCAGCAATGTCTACAGTGGAGCAGAAGAGTTTTGAGAGGTTTGTACGATTGGCTCCACCATGATTTAATGGCACTCCTAGCGATAGAGCTTATGATTTTATGTTAGAGTGATAGGACTAGTTATTTAATCTGGCTATACTTGAGTCACATGGAGTTGTCTACATTTCATATCAGTTCACCCACCTTGCCAAGGAATGGTGGAGGTCACTGGAAGCTCATCGACCTGTTGGATCTCCAGCTATGACCTTGGGATAGTTTACTGAGATATTTTTAGAGAAATTCGTGCCCTACAGCCTCTGAGATAACTGTCGAGATGAGTTTGATAGGCTACAATAGGGATCTATGTCTGTTTCTGACTACAAGGCTAGATTTCACACTTTATCTAGATATTCCTTGTTTAGTATTCCTACTGACTTCGAGAGGATCTGACGATTTGCCAAGGGCTTTGCAAGGTATCTTCATAAGGCTGTGACTTCCTTGGTGTTGGCTGGAGGTACTTTCTAGAATATTATGGATCACACTATTATGATAGAGCGTATCAGATGGGAAAGACAGGGTGGAAGAAAAAGGTTCCATCGACATGGGCAATTTAGTAGGCAGCGACTATGGGACCGAAAGATTCAGAGGCAATACCATTAGGGTCTAGCAATTCAAGCATCTCTTCCAGCATTTGATAGTGTTGATAGTTACAGATCTGCTTAGCAGGGCAGTGTACCTAGGTGTGGTGGCTTTTCAAGGAGCCATCTCGAAGACAGAAGACTAAGGCTTCTTATCATTGTGATGAGATTGGGCACTTGGCTCATCGTTGTCTTCACCATATACCTCATGCTCAAACTTTAGGATCTCAGCTAGCTCGTGCAGCTCCAGCATCGGTACTCAGGAATACACTTCAGGCTATGAGAGGTGCTCCAGAGGATGTCGTGGCATAGTGAGAGGTGGTGCTCGTGGTGGTCCACAAGTTAATGGTACACGTAAAGTTTGCTATGCTATTCTAGATAGATTTGAGGCAGAAACCTTTGAAGTAGTGATCACAGGTATAGTCCCAGTGTGTTACCATTCAACTTCAGTTTTATTGGATCCAGGCTCTATTTGTTCATATGTGTCAGCATATTTTGCTTCTATTATTGATATTATATGTGAGTCACTTGATAAGCCTATTTATGTTTCTAACCTAGTAGGTAAATCTTTTGGTGAATCGTGAGTATCGGGGTTGTGTTGTGGCTTTTTAGGGGAGGGATTCTGTTGTTGATCTGATATTATTGGATATGGTGGATTTCAACGTGATTCTGTGTATGGATTGGTTGTCACCTTATTATGCTATTTTTGATTGTCATGTAAAGACCATGAACTTATCTTGCCCTCAGTTGATGTGGACTGAAACACTTAGTTCCTATCATATGGGTGTTATTTCTTATATTCATGTTTGTCAGTTGACGGGAAAAGGGTGTTTGACATATTTAGCTCATGTTTGAGTTGTTTCTAAAGAGCCTTTATCACTAGAGACTACAAGATTTGCTAGAGATTTTATGGATGTATTTTTTTACTGATTTACCTGGTGTTCCTCCGTATCATGATATTAACTTTGTTATTGCTGTGGAGCTGGGCACTAAGCCCATATCTATTGATCCTTATTGGATGGCTCCGACTAAATTGATGGAGTTGAAGGAAAGGTTGGAAGATTTGTTGAAGAAAGGCTTTATTCGTCTGAGTGTATCTCTTTGGGTGCTTCTATATTATTTGGCACTATACGTATGTGGATTGACTATCACCAGCTTAACAAAGTGAACGGTAAGAACAATTATCCCTTGCTCTCATTGATGATCTTTTTAACCAATTGTAAGGTGCCTCGATGTTCTCCAAGATTAACTTGAGGTCTGGTTACCTCAATTTAGAGTTTGGTAGTTTGATATCTCAAAGTTAGTTTTCAGGACCCGTTATGGGCATTACGAGTTTGTGGTTATGTCATTCGAGTTGACTAATGCCTCCATTTTATTTGTCTTCTCCCCCTCCCTGCCCGCAAAAAAAAAAAGCAAAAGAGAGACTTGTGGGAAATGTGCTATGTTGTTGATCAAGAAAGAATGAAATGGGAGTCTTTGGGCATTGCTAGGGCTAAGTTAAATGTGGGCTCGAGTGTTATATGGCTACCTAGTGATTTATAAGCACCGTCACATCACTGGCCATAGTAAACCCCTTCTCGTTGTACTAAAACAGTGATCTGATTTAAATGACCAGGTACAACATATGAGTTCGATCCATTAGGTTCTTTTTTTCCAGAAAAGAAACGAGAGAAAAGAAAACATCTTTGATTACGATTAAAAGGAACAATCTCAAATAGACCAAGATCCTATTTCGGGTCATTTCTTGGTGAACATGATCTGCCACAATCTCTTTGATCCCTTCATTTGTGTGCCAGAATAGAGAGAGATTTGGTAGGAAAGTGCCTCGGTGTTCTGTAAGATTAACTTGATGTCTAGTTACCATCAGTTGAGAGTTCGGTAGTCTGATATCTCGAAGATAGCTTTCAGGACCCATTATGGACATTACGAGTTAGTGGTTATGTCATTCGAGTTGACTAATGTCTCGAATCCTTTTATGGAATTAGTGAACTGAGTGTTCATGCCCTATTTAGACATCTTTGTGATTGTGTTCATAGATAATATCTTGGTTTATTCTAATAGTAAGGCAGATCATATGCAACACTTGAGGACTGTACTTCATAGATTGAGGGAAAAGAAGTTATATGCTAAGTTCTCAAAGTGTGGAGTTTTGGCTTGAGTCTGTTGTATTTCTTGGCCATGTTGTGTCAAAAGAGAGTATCATGTCGATTCAACTAAGATAGCTGCGTTCATTAGTGCGCTAGGCCTACTTGGGTGACTGAGATTTAGATTTTCCTTGGTTTTGCAGGGTATTATCGGTGTTTTGTTCAGGGTTTCTCATCTATAGCAACCCCGATAACTAGATTGACTCAAAAGGCTATACCATTCCAGTGGTTGGATGATAGTGAGTTTAGCTTCCAAAAATCATAGATTTGTTGACTTCTACACCTATTCTTGCCTTACTCGAGGAGGGTGTTCCATTTGTGGTATATTGTGATGCTTTAGGTGTGGGTTTAGGTAGTGTACAAATGCAAAATGGGAAAGTGATAACCTCTGCTTCTAAACAACTAAAGGTGCATGGGAAGAACCACCCTACCATGACTTGGAGTTGGCTGCTGCTGTGTCTGTGTTGAAATTGTGGCCACATTATCTTTATAGGGTTCGTTGTGAGATCTTTACCGATCACCAGAGTCTCAAATACATATTTACTCAGCCTAATATGAACATGAGACAATGTAGAAGGGTAAAGTTTCTTAAGGACTATGATATCTTTATTATGTACCACCCTGGGAAGGCCAATGTAGTGGAGATTCTTTGAGTCGGAAGGCTACTAGCATGAGGTGTTTGGCATTATTGAGGGTTGAGGAGAGGGATTTAGCTCAAGAGGTTTAGTCACTTGCTAGGCAGATAGTCCATCTGGACATTTCTCCTCCTTAATGTATTTTGGCATTTGTTGAGGCTAAATCTTCTTTGCTTGATAAGATATGTGCTCACCAGTTTGAGGACCCCAGATTATGTGTGATTCACGATAAAGTGTTAAGAGGTGAAGCTAAGTTGGCTATTATTGATGCGGATGGTGTATCAAGGGTTAATGGTAGAGTTTGTGTGCCTAAAGTTGGGGATTGGGTGAGATTTATATCAGAGGAGTCCCATTGTGCTAGGTATTCCATCCATTAGGGTGTGGGTAAGATGTATCATGATCTTAAACAACATTATTGGTGGTTTGGCATGAGGATAGACATAGGTGAGTTTGTGGCCAAGTGTTTGAATTCTCTATATGTGAAGTATGATCTTCAAAAGCCTGGTGGATCGATGCAAAAGATGCATATTCCTGAATAGAAATGGGAAAGAGTGACTATGGACTTTGTCATAGCTTTTCCCATGGCCTAATGCAAGTTTGGTTCAGTTTAGGTGGTAATTGATCGATTGATCAAGTCGGCACACTTCATACTAGTGAAGAATAGCTATAGTACATAGTAGTTGGCTAGATTGCATATCCGGGACAATATCAGACTGCATGGTGTGCTAGTGTCTATAGTATTAGACAGAGGGTCTGTGTTTACTTCTCACTTTTAATGGGCTTTACAGCATGGTTTGGGTACTAAAGTGGATTTGAGTTTAGCTTTTCACCATCAGACTGATGGTCAGTCAGCGCACTATTCAGGTGTTTGAGGATATGCTTAGGGACTGTGTTATTAATATATGGCTCGATGGGACCAATACTTACCTTTGTCAGAGTTTGCATATAATAATAGCTACCATTCCAGCATCCAAATGGTACCTTTCGAGGATTTGTATGGCTAGAGATATAGATCACCCATTGGATGGTTTAATTCAGCTTCAACTGAGGTGTTGGTTATTGATTTGCTTCAGGATGCCATTGATCAGGTTCAACTGATTCAAAGTAGACTTGTGACAACCTAGAGTCACCAGAATAGTTATGCTGATAAGAGGTTAAGCCTCTTGAATTCTCAATTGGTGATAGTGTTTGGCTAGGTGTTTCACCCATGAAGGGTGTGATGAGATTCAGAAACAGGGACAAGGTTAGTCCTAGATTCATTGTCCATTTTGACATTTTGAGGAGAGTTGATGAGGTAGCCTAGGAGTTGGCTTTACCACCAAGATTATTGTTTATCTTATTTTTCATGTTTCTATGCTCCGCTGGTACATTCCAGATGCGTCCCATGTGATTTCTTATGACTTTGTTGAGTTGGATCACATTTGTCCTTTGAAGAGGAGCCTGTACCCATATTGGACAAACTGATCCGAAGATTGATATCCAAGGATATACCTTTTGTGAAGGTTCAATGGTGGCACCATTTTGTTGATGAAGCCACTTGGGAGTTTGAGTCTGACATGCGGGCTAGATATCCTAGACTTTTTAGGCTTCAGGTACTTTCTCTCTTCCTTATGTTCTAGAACGAACATTCTTTTTAGTGGTGAATGATGTAATGACCTGGTTGGTCATTTTTGGCTTTATCTATAAAAATTACTATTTTACCCTTTGTAAGTTGCTTTGGGCCTACTTTGAACTATTTGAATGGTTAGAATTGAAATCCTAAGTTTTAACAGTTGAAAATATAAGTCTTGGTCTTTTTGAAAGCTTAAGTTATTGAAAAAATGAATTTTGTGTCATTCTGAGTTTCGGAGGTCAGATCAGGGATTTGTCAATTCCATCAGCTTCGGAATGTCGAAACTAAGTACATGAAGTTGCAAAACTAAATTTGGAGTTAAAATGAGATTTTTAGGCCCAAAGTTGTAATTTTAGTCGTTTTCAAAATCAAAGTTTTGGAGTTCAAAGTTTGGATCAGAATTTTGACAGTTCCATAGGGTGAAACTAATGATCAGAAGGTCTTTTCATAATTTTTGAAGATTCCGAGGGCAGTTTTCGTATTTTGTGTTTTAGACTAGTTTTATTAACTTGCATTAGTAAATGTGTTCTGGAGACATCGAAATCGAAGTTCGATGATTCTGTTGAGTCCGAATCATTGTTTTTGATAAGGATACATATAAGGGAATAAGTTGAGGAACAAAGAAATTACATCCATCAAAGTCCTTTGAAGGAATCAACAAGTCAAAATCTCTTCATGAGAAGCGGAAGTAGACATGATAAAGGGAAACCCTTATCTCTTCCACTTTACTAAAACCTAAGGTATTATGTTACTCTTTCCTAAAGACCTAAATTTCATTACATTTCAGATTTTCATGCCATTACTCATGATTATGAGACTAGATTTGAATGATGTATAATGCATGAGTCAAATTTTCATTAAAATGATGTTTTAAGTTGAATTCTTGCATTTATGTTGGGTTGTTAGTTGTTCGTCTACTCCTTTCAAGCTTGCTTTTCTCACATTTGAGGGAAAATGATCCCAAAGGGGAGATACTGTAAGGCCCCATGTGTTAAAAGGTTGAAAATCAAAAAGAAGTGCAAGATTTTGGTTTGTAGTAGAGATCTAAGAAATGTATGAGCCTCTATACGACTCATGGTTGGCTGTACAAGCCATAAGTGGGCTTATGGTAGGGGATTGGAATTAGTAAAATTTTAAAGTTTGAGGGTTAATTATGCAAATGCGTTTCATGACTCATACAAAAAAAAACTGTGAGTCGTAAATAGTGGAAGTAGAATGGAGGATCAAAAATAGGCTTCTAAAGGTAAGGAAGTGTCACCAAATGAAAGATTTATATGGGCTAGGGCTTATTTTATGAGTTGTAAAGTGGCTAGTAGTTGGGACCTTGAATGGTGAAATATTGTACTAGTAATTTGGAACCTTGAAGGGTGAAATAGGGTGAAATATTCTAAGTATAGGGTAACTCTCGGGGGGGTCTTTACAACTCAAAGATGGAATGATACCATATAAGGGTGCTCATAGATTGAGGTTTAGAAACATATTTTTAGCAATTCAGGGTGTCACTAGACGAAACTACTGACCTATGGGCCATAGTATGATGTAAGACCCATATATTGGGCTTAGTGATGGGGCCCAATTTTAATGAAGGATAACTTTAACATTTTCCCCACATCGTAAGTTCAATACTTTAACACCCCATAATTAATCCTACCTGATCTGAGTGGAGGCCCAAAGAAAACTGATAAAAATGACTCAAAAAAGTCACTGGAAGAAACCACAAAGGGTGATCTACGACCCGTAGATGAGGACTAGTAGATGCCCATGTGACTTAGTAATTTTTCTAAGTCTAAGGCCAATGTACGAGATAGTATATAGATAGTACAACACTATACGACCCGTGGAATGTGTTTTGTGGCTTGATGATTCAAGGAAATTAACTTTTTGGATATTGAACGACGGGTTACCAGATGGACCATCATCTTTGTTATGACCCATAAAACAAGTTTCGTAGATTGAATTTCCAGAAACCAAGATTTTTTAACCTTGAAACAACGAGTTACCATACGGTCTGTGGTTAATTTTACGAGGCGTAGAAAGTGATTAGTAGGTCCTGGGTCCAATTTTCAGTAACTCGATTTTTGGAAACCTTTCTCTATGATGGGTCACTTACAGCCTGTAAGTGGGCTATATAGACGGGGTCTCACGGTTCCACTCGAAAGTTTTTAAGAAGGGTATTTTTATCTTTTTTTCTACCTTTTTTATTTCAAGCCTATGACATTTTGGAATTTGTTTAGACCCCTTATCTATACCCTAGGTGTATTACTCATCATTATACACTTAGAAACTTGAGACCATCGAAGAAGGGATAAAAGCTAGAGTTTTGAGTTTAAGCTAGAGGACTGTTAAAGAGTTTACCGTACTTCATAATTCTAGGTATGTAAAGCTTCCTAGAGATAGGACTGCATTTGTCCACATGGCCTTTTCATTTACTTGGGTTGAGTCCATGCATAATAATTGAGCACTGAAACTATCATGATCTGGATCGTCTTCGAGTTGCTTGCATTTATTTTGAGTTTCTATACGTAATTATGGATAAATCAATAAGTTACATATTGGTCATAAAAAATTGGAGCAATAAATTGCATTGAGTACTATGAACTTTGAATTACAACATTCCATATAACTTTTGTTGCATTGAACCGATTGAGACCCTGGCCATGATTGTCTAAGTTGAGTGTAATTGAGCATGAAGAGCATATTACCTACATTTGTGCATATTTAATGAGCATTCTATTTTTTTATGTGATGAACATAATGGAGTGAAGTCTAAATGACTGTTTGAGTTTGAGTTGAGTTATGATTGCATGCATGATTGATCACCCTGATTGAGTTGAGTTGAGATAATCTAAAGAGATAAGTTTTGAGTTAATTAGCATGAGCACTTTTTAGTCTTGCTAGGAGTATTAAGCACCGACATGGGAGAGAGTGAATGACTACACTAACCCGTAAAGTATGTTGCTAGAGTAGGATAGTTGTGCAGTTTACTCTAGCAGCTCATGTCCCAAAAGATGTACATTTATTTTAGATCCAAGAGAGAATTGATCATCCTCTACCTTGACAAGTTTAGGACAGGCGTCGCAATGACGTGGCCTTCATTGTACATTACCAAAGTAATAGTGGTAGGATTGGATGTCCGTTAAAAGAAAACCCCAAACACTATCTGATTAAGCATAAAATGTTTTAAACTGAGTTGCATAACACTGAGTCTATTTTCAAATCATGATTCTAAACTTTAAACTTTTATATTCGTTAAGTTGTTATAAGTTGATGAGTTGATTTCTGAGTCGAGTTGTCTGATTTGAGTTGAGCTTTACTTGTTTTAGATATTTTACATATAAGTATATTTCATCATCAGATGTCCATTTGGGTCTGCATCATTAATGATGCAGATACAAGTGATAGAGGACTTCAACCAGTACATCATTAAGGTCCAGCTTCTTGGTTTTAGATTGATGATCCCTCTTTGCTATTCAAAGGAGCCCTTTAGTTTTCATTGTGTATTCTTATTTCTTTGATTAGGGTAGCCATGTCCTGTTATGGTACCATCTAGAGTGTTAGATAGAGGTGTCATAGACATTGAGTAGAGGATTGTCAATTATTATTTGTTTTCCAAACTTGATCATTGGAAACTATTATTGTAATAGAATTTATCTATCTAAACTAATGGATTTTCTGAGTATTCTCCACTATTGAAAATAATGTGATGATGAGGCCAGGTGATTCTCTTGGAGAATCAACTATTGTTCTTTAAGTGTCGGTCATGCCAAGGGTACCCTCTTGGGTCGTGATAACCTTTGTATCAAAGCACAGAGTTCGAGTTTTCCATGGAGTCTATGAAGCAATGAATAGTAAAGTCTTGTTTGTTGGTGTGTTATGCACCACACTTTAGAAATAGGAGGCTATGGGACATTAGGAAGGGTTGCACTTCTTTTGTATTCTAAGTTCGTACGATAAAGTTTACCTCTATAAAGCTCTCTTCTAACTTGTGTTTTACTCATTTGTAGATCATGCCTCCTTAGCGTATTACCATCTAAAGAAATACTCGAATATCAATACTGAGAACCCAAATTTAGAGGCTTCTGCTTAGATGGAGACGAGGGGTTAAGGTTGACCAGCTAGAACTACGGGAGTCCTACAGGACCCTACTGCTCTATCTACTCCTACTACAGAGGTTGATCTCAGAGGAGCTATCACTATGCTCACCTAGTTCGTAGCTGCCCAAAGTAGGAAGCAGAGTTTATAGACTCCTAGTTCTGGTTCCTAAGAGCAAACTTCCACAACTCGACTTAGAGATTTTCTGACCCACCAGTCATCATAGGGTCTAAGGTTGAGAAAGTCCCACAGAACTTCATTGATGAGATGTGGAAAGTTCTGAAGGTGCTGCATACAACTAAGACTAAGGGTGTTGGACTTTCCTCCTACTAGATTAAGGATGTGGCAAATGTTTGGTATAATCAGTGGGAAGAGACTCGAGGTGAGGATACTGAGCTTATTGAGTGGAGTGAATTTGAGAATGCCTTCCTTGATCATTTCTTTTCCCAAAAGTTAAAGGACGCGAATATTGAAGAGTTTATGAACTTGAAGCATGATGGGTTGATATTTAAAGAATACAGCCTTAAGTTTAATTAGCTATCCAAGTATGCTCCAAGATGTTTCAAGACTTTAGGGAAAGAATGAGGAAGTTCATATATGGATTAGGCAAACATGTGAAAAAGGAGAGCAAGGTCAACCTTATTGATTCCAGGCATGGACATCTCTAGGATTATAGTCTATACACAACAACTTAAGAAGGATAAGAAGATGGATAGAGAGGAACATCTGAGTAAGAAGGCCAAATCAGCAGGGCCTGAGCCTAGTCATCCTAAGTAGAGTAAGTGAGACCATTCCTACTTACAAAAGAGATCTAATAGTTATGTACCATCCTTGGCCAATATACTAGCTCCAAGTAACAATAATGAAAAGAAATCCTGAGGTCAACAGAACTTCGTAGCACAGGGTTCTCAGTATCATGTTAGTGTCACCCTTGGTTCGAAGGGGAATCCACATTGTGGATAATGTGGCAGGATGCATTTGGAAAAGTGCAGAGAGCGAGGGAATAGTTGTTTTAAGTATGGGCAGATGAGTCTTTTCAAGAGGAAGTATCCAATTTGGGGCTACAAGCCCTAGTTCTCTACTACAACATGACCAGCTAAAGGAAATCAAAGAGATTCTACACCAAGGGTAGGTAGTGGAGCAAACTGTTTGTACGCGAAGGGAATCTGACAAGACTAAGAGGTAGCACCAGATGTTGTGGCTGCAATGCTGCAATTTCTTACTTTTGATTGTTATGCATTGCTTGATTGGGGTGCAAATTTTTTGTTTGTGACGCCATATGTGGCTAGTAGAATTGGATTCTTCCTGAGTGTTTACTTGATCCATTCTTTGTTTCCACTCCTGTTAGTGAGTCTATTCTAGATGAGAGAGTTTATAGAGATTTTTTTTATGTCCATTCATCATACAGATACTCTTACTAATTTGATAGAGTCAGATATGACTAATTTTGATGTGGTAATTGCCATGGATTGGCTTCATGCCTACTATTCCGCTATTATTTGTAGGAATCGAGCCATCAAATTCTAATTTTCGAATAAACCTGTCTTAGAGTGAAAACGAAATTCTATTTCGCCAAAAGGTAAGTTTTTTATTACCTTAAGGTTAGCAAGCTAATCTCCAAGGAATGTATCTCACCATGTATGAGTTCAGAGTGATGATGTTGAGCCTCCTATTCTTGAGTCCATCCCGATTGTGAATAAGTTTCTTTAGGATATTCTTGGAGTCCCTCTTGGTAGGGAGATTGACTTCGGAATTGATGTTCTTCTTGATAACTAACATATTTATATTCCATCATATAGAATGCCCCCGCTGAGTTGAAATAGTCGAAAGAACAGTTGAATAATTTTCTAGAGAAGGTTGTATTAGGCTGAGTGTTTCTCCTTAGGGTGCTTCTAAACTATTCTTCAGAAAAAAAGGATGGTTCTCTCAGGATGTATATTAACTATCACTAATTGAATAAGGTGACAGTTAAGAATAAGTATCTCCCTCGGAAGATGGATGACTTATTTGACCAACATCAGGGTGCTACTAATTTATCTAAGATAGACCCTAGATCAGTCTAACACTAGATGAAAGTAAAAGAATGTGACATTCCAAAGATGGCTTTTCAAACCTGATATGGCTAATTCGAGTTTTTGGTAATGTCTTTGGGGTTGACAAATGCACTTACAACCTTCATAGACTTGATGAAAAAAGTATTCAGACATCACCTTGATATGTTCGTGATTATGTTCATCGATGATATTTTGGTGTATTCCTGAGATGAATAGGAACATGTGAATCACCTCATAATCGCTTTACAGACGCTTAAGGATAATGAGTTATATACAAAGTTTTTGAAGTGTGAGTTTGTTTCACATCTGTGGCATTCCTAGGCCACATAGTTTCGGGTGATGGTGTACGAGTGGACACTCAAAAGATTGAGGAGATTACGAATTGACCTAGACCAATATCTCTGATTGACATAAGAAGTTTTTTGGGTTTGGCTGGTTACTACCACAGATTTGCTGATGGGTTCTCTTCTATATCCGCACCGTATACTAGACTGGCTCAAAAAAAGGTTAAGTTTCAGTGGTCTGATGAATGTGAGAAAAGTTTTCAAGAGTTGAAAACAAGGCGACCACTGCCTCAGTGTTGACTTTTCCCAAAGAAACTGATGGTTCGACATTTATTGTGATGCCTCGAGAGTGAGATTAGGATTTGTATTGATGTAGAAAGGTAAGTTGGTTGCTTATACTTCTAGGAAACTCAAGGTGCATGATAAGAATTATCCCACACACGACATGAAATTAGCAGCGGTGGTGTTTGCTACTAAGCTATGGTGCCACTACTTTTATGAAGCCCATGTTGATGTCTTCACAGACCAAAAGAGCCTACAATATGTCTTCACCAAGAAAGAACTTAACTTTAGGCAGAGGAGACGACTTGAGTTTCTTAAAGACTATGATATGGGCATCCTCTATATTTAGGTAAAACTAATGTAGTTGTTGATGCTCTTAGAAAGTTATCTATGGGGAGCACCACTCATATGGAGAAAGAGAAGATGGAGTTAGCTAAAAAAAGTTTGCAGACTGGTATTATTGGGAGTTCAACTAGATGAATTTGGTGAAGGTGGAGTCCTTGTGCATAATAGGGTTACATTATCTCTAGTAAGACCAAGATCCTATCTTGCTGCAATTGAAGGCAATGTATATAAGCAGAAGGTAATGGCTTTCGCGAAAGGAGGATATAGAGTATTGAGATATCAAGGAAAATTGTATGTTTGATGTTGATAGTATTCTAGAAAGGATCATGCAAAAGCCCATAACTCTAGATATTTTATCCATCTAGGCTCAACTAAGATTTACCATGACTTGAGAGAGGTCTACTGGTGGGGGAGGATGAAAAGAGATATTACTAAGCTTGTTTCTAAATGCACGAATTGCCGACAAGTTAAATTTAAGCATTAAAGGCCATGTAGAGTAGCTCAAAACTTTGAGATTCCAGAAAGGAAGTAGGAGATGATTAAACATGGACTTCATCACAGGCTTACCAAGGCCCCGCCAAAAAGCATGATTCAATTCTGGTGATAGTTGAGAGGATGAAAAAATTTGCACATTTCTTAGTAGTAAATGACTGACATCGCATAGGATTATGCCTGATTATACATAAGAAAGATTGTTAGACTGCATAGAGTTCTGTCTATCATCTCAAATAGAGGAACCCAATTCATTGCCCAATTTAGAAAGTTATGCATAGTTGAGAGTTCGAGATTCCTCGAGTGAGTAGTGAAGTGAGTTTTGAGTCTACTCGTGACTCCATTCTACCTTTACTCATCATTCGAGGATGAATGATCCCAAAGGGGAGATGATGTAACACCCGTGAAATTATTGAATGCCCCTAGAAAGTAATCGTGCGCATAACGCGTCTTTCCAAGCTCTAACAAAAAATTTAAGATCGAATTTTCGATCAGCATGAAAAATTGAGTGGAAAATGCATTCGACCCGATTTTAGAATAACTCGGTCAAAAAATAAGTTTTCACAATTTAAACCTAAACAATGTTGATGCACACTAGGGCAGCGACGCGCCCTAAGCGCGGATCAACAACAGATCAGCACTTGTACTTTTTTTTTATATTTTCAACAGGAATGAAAAAATTCATTTTGGAACAAAATGGAAAAAATTATGTTACTCCGCGCCCAGTCCGCGATGCGAACTTGGCATTTTTAAGTGGAAGTTCCTTTTTTCTTTTAGGAGGGGCATTCTACACTTTTTCCAGCCCCTCATAAACGTGAACCCTGAGTAATTAAGTCGTTTTTAATTAAGGAAGAGCCTCTTTAACGTATTTCTAAATCCCCAAACACAAAGACTATGTTAGAGTTCTTGAGGAGAAGAAGAGACGAAGGTCTTGTGCCAAGGTTAAGTCTCTCGTCAGTTCTAGGTATGTAAGGCTACCCAAAGCATGAGATTTTTCTCACATGTGCCCCTTAAATTTTAGAAAGTTGACAGTAGAAGGTGATGGGTCCATTCTGAAAATTCCTTGAATGTTTTACTGAAAACTATTTTAATGTACATATATTTTCTTAAAGTGATGATTATCATAAGTTGGATTGTTCGTTAAATGATTTATTTTGAACTATTGTATAAAGATAGGGATTGAGTCTAGAGCCTTGATCACATGGGTGTGCATGCTTGTTGTGGTTCTGGTCCTGAGTGAATGAGTTGATGGTTGATATTGATGAGAGTGATATCTTAGAGTCTGAAAAGACTAAGTGATGAGAAATCTTGACGTTTGATGTTTTATGAGCTTGTTGAGTCCTAGGAGGAGCATTGAGCACCGAAATAGGTAAGAGTAAGTCTCATTCGCACTCATTAACTATATGGCTAGCGTAGGAAGAGGATTGGACCGTGAGAACGGATGTTTCCTTAGTCCCAGAAGAGGACTTGATGGTATTATACTCCGCAGATGCCACACCTTTTACCCCAACAAGGTGCTAGGCGGACGCGACAACAATATTGTTTTCTTATATTATCATCATCTCATAGGTGATGATTGTCGGTTAGAGAAACTCCCAGATAGGTTTCACCTTGATAGTACTCTGGTGTTGATGTGATGGTATGAGTCTTGCTTAATGCTTATATGATATTGGCCATTCCGTATTCTTGAGTTGAGAAGAGTATCTGATGAGTTGATGTCATTCCATATTATGCTATTTACTTTTAGCCATTTTTAAATATCGTACATTCCATGTACTGATGCTATTTAGTGCTGCATCATTTTATGTGTGAGTCAATATGTTTTCTCACCAAATTTGGTCAAATATGATATAAGTATGACACCAGTTAGAAATTATTTTCAATAACATAAATGAGAAAACTATTAATGCCTGGACATATTACCAACACTAACTTGGAAATAAACTTTGTCACCAGATTTGGTCAAATATGATTTCAAGTATGACATTAATTAGAACTTATCATTATTTTCAATAACATAAATGAGAAAACTATTAATGCCTCAAGATGTTATTAGCAATAACTTGGACATAAATTTTGTAATCTAAAATCATTTGACTTTAGAGATTTATTCTTGAATATGTTGAATAAATAAAGCTCTCCCAAAGAATATATACATATCTTTTTTATCTTGTGAGTATTCTTAAATTGCAAGAGGATAGATTTTTTTAGTTTGTTCTCAACATGAATTTTTATATCATTAATTTAATCTTTTCATTTTTATTTATCTTATACTTGAGTGGAGTTGTTGCTATTAATTCTACTAAGGCTCCTTTAAATCATTATGAAGTTTGGATTGTTAGTGGTCTTCCTACTGGAACAAATCCTTTATTCTTTCATTGTTTGTCCTCAGACGATGATTTGGGAACTCAGTTCCTTTATCCAGGACCCGAAGGCTTTCATTGGCGTTTTCGAGAGAATCTTTGGCAGACAACCAAGTTCAGGTGTGAATTTGTTTGGACTACAAAGACTATAACCTTTAATGTTTTTGATAGACATTTGTCTGGCAAATGCAAAGGTCGTGGTAATATTTGTTATTGGCTTGCAAAGGAAAATGGCTTCTATTTTGCAAATTATGTCAACCCTTTCCCATATGACTTAGAATTAATATATTCATGGTGATTTGATAGTAGTATAAAATATCATAAACTTAATATATCCATGGTGATCTTATGAGTATGAAAAATAATGACTCTTGTTAAATGTTATTTATTGTTGTTTTCTCCTGATATATGTGAAATTTATTATGATAAGTATTCACGAACATTGATCATTTCAAATCAGATGACTTAAATATGACTATATAACTTTGATTTTATTATTATTGATCAAGACGTTTTGATTTGTACATGGCAATTCAACTTTTATTTTAAACTAGGTAATTAGCTCGTGCTTCGCATGATCATAAGTAATCTATTTAAGTTTATATATCTTAATATTAAAATTAATAAAATAAATACTTTACAATTACTAAATTCTTTCTATATAGAAAATTTAGCATTATAAATATATCTCAAGAACTTTTATTAATTTAATATTATTGAAGTCCTAGTTATCTTAACTTACATTTTTGAATTGTTATTATTTCTTGAAATAATTGTTTTTCCAATATTGTTTGAACTCCCAAACTTGAATGTTAAATTACTATAATACTCCCAACTTAAAAGTCAATTTAGAATATTTTTATATTTTGAATTAAATTTATTATATTGTATTAAAATATATTGAAAGAAGACAATTTTTACCATCGAAGGATTGTGATTTTTTCGAAAGGTTTTGACTTTATCGAAGAGATGCAACTTTTTCAAAAGGTTATGACTTTTTTGAAGTATTGTGATTCTTTCAAAGGGTTGTGACTTTTTTGAAGAGATTTAACTTTTTCGAAAGATTATGACTTTTCTGAAGTATTGTGATTTTTTCAAATGATTGTGACTTTTTCGAAGGATTATGGCTTTTCCTAAGAGTTGTGACTTTTTCGAATAGTTGTGACTTTTTTATTGAGGTTACTATAATCCTCCCAACTTAAAAATCAATTTAGTATAAATTTTATTTTATATTTATTTTATTTGTAGTATACAATATTGAAGGCAGATAATTTTCACCCTTGAAGGAGTGTGACTTTTTCGAAAGATTGTGACCTTTTTGAAAAAATGTGATTTTTTTGAAGAGTTATGTCATTTTCAAATAGTGGTGACTTTTACAAAGGATTATGTCTTTTTGGAAGGGTTGTAACTTTTTCGAAGGGTTATGACTTTTTTGAAGGATTTTGACTTTTTCAAAGAGATTAATTGAATGATTATGACTTTTTCGAAAGATTGTGAAGTTTTCAAGGAGTTATGACTTTTTTGAAGAGTTATGAATTGTGACTTTATCAAAAGAATGTAATTTTTTTTAAAGAGTTATGACTTTTCGAAGAGTTATGACTTTTTTAAACAGATGTATCTTTTTCAAAGGGTTGTGAATTTTTTGAATAGTTATGACTTTTCTAAATGATTGTGACAGGATAAAGTACTGTTAATAAAAAATGACGCCTTTTGAATTTTTTTTTTAAACGTCTGTTGGACTAATTAATAATTTTTTTAAATATTGAATTATTTTAAAAAATAAAAATTATGTTATAATACCACGTAAACGGACCTAACATTCTCTTTTATATATGTACTAGATTGTCCAAGGCCCATGATGAGCATGGCCCAACATGCTTAGCTTTAAAATTATCTTTTTACAGTATCATTACAACCTAAATAGTTTTGCTACATTTAGCCAAATAAGTTTGCTCCAACAAGTAAAATATGTGGAGAGAAAGAAAAATAAATGAAAATAAATAATGTAATTTGTTTAATAAAATGGACTGGTAAACATCTGCTTCATCATATGGATAATTTTGACTTTGTTCAGGCTTTTCATCAATAGGCTGCTCATATTGTTAAGGTGGACGTTCCATCTTAGGTTGTTCCGTTTGATCAGTGAATTTCACCTGTTTTAGGAGTATATCATAGTCTTTTACGCTATCAGAAAGATTTATACTTGCTTCATGTTCATTTTTGGCTAATGATTCTTCAAGAAACATAGACAACTCCTCAACTCTCTTCAATGATGCAACTTCTCTACTTGGAAGCTCCTCATTTTCAAGTACAATATTCAATACTTGATTTTTTTTTTGTCCACTAAACGTTCCTTCAACCTCATGCACTCATCTTTTGCTTCATCAAGGACCTCTTTTTAAAATAAATCATCTCAGATTTAGATTTCCTGAGGGAATTCTTCAAATAAGCGTCTTCATCTTTTTTGGCAAAAGCTTCTTTCTCAGCATTTTTTAGCAGATTTATCAAGCGGTTTGCTTCATCTTCCAGTTATACATTTTCTTCAATTTTATTCAAGCAACTCATCAGATGAAGCTCCTTTTGCTCCCACTCAACCTACCATTTTTCTAGCCCACCTTTAAATTGTACGATGACATAGGTAAGAGCATCACTTTTCTCCTTTGCTTCGTCTAGCATGCTTTTGTTGGAAATTAAACCAAATTAATTGAAGAAGATTGAAAGACTCGAAGAATTAAATGAAGGAGGATGAACCTAGTCCAAGATACATGCATTAATCAAGAGTCTCTTCGTCTTATGATTGTTCAAGTTTTTATGTTTATTTAGTGTTGTGTAACTATCTCTTTGGAAGTGAAAGAGTCTTTAGTTGAAGAGTCATGAGCCTATAAATAGGTGCGTCTTGTAATTGTTTTGAAAAAGAAGTAAGTGAAGGCAATAGAGTGCCAAGTTCAAAACAAAAAAAACATGAAGTATCAAAATCCCTCTTCCTCTCCTTCTCGTGTGTGACAATTGTGTGAGTATATTCCACTGTGCACTCAACATTTGGTATCAGAGCTTATGGCGAGTCCTATGGAGAGTGTAACCAATAATATGTCTCTGCCCCGATTGACGAAGTTGAATTACGAGAATTGGAGCATCCAAATGAAAGCTCTTCTCGGTTCAATGAATTGTTGAAAGGTAGTTCAAGAAGGTTTCGAAGAACCAGAAACTACCGCAGGATACTCGATGGCTCAAACTAAGGCGTTGAAAGAGATGCGATCAAATGATAAGACAGCTTTGTACATGTTGTTTCGAGTTGTTGATGAGTCTGGCTTAAAGAAGATTGTCAGTATGGAAACTTCGAAAGAAGCATGGGACATCTTGGAGATTGTGTACAAAGGAGCTGATCAAGTTAAACAAGTTTATCTCCAAACTCTTCGTGGTGAGTTGGAATGCATGAAGATGAAGGAGTCCGAAGGAGTGTCCGATTACATCACGTATGCTCAAATCATGGTGAATCAATTAAATCGACACAGAGAAAAGTTGTCAGATGCACGAGTCGTGGAGAAGATTATAAGGTCATTAATCAATAATTTTGAGAATGTTGTATGTGCAACAGAAGAATCAAAGGATCTAACAACGCTAACCATCGACGAGCTTGCTAGTTCCCTAGTGGCACATGAACTCCATAAGAAGAAGAAGAAGGAGGAGAAGACGCTGGAGCAAGCACTTCAAGCAAAACTGACCATTCAAGATGAGAAGGAGCAAAAGAGAGGCCATGTGCAAAATCGAGCAATGACTCATGATCGAGGTTGATGCCGAGGTCCATTTCAAGGAAAAGAACGTGAACGAAGCAGAGGAAACTTTCATCAAGATGATGATCGATCTGAGAATCAAAGAAGTGTTCGTGCTCGAGGAAGAAATTTGCCAAGCCCACGGTATGACAAATTTAAAGTTTGGTGTTATTGTTGCAATAACTTGGCCATTATGCTTCTGATTGTTGGCATAAAGAAAGCAATGATGTTGAAGAGAAGTCTGATTTGGTGAGTGATACTGACCAAGCTCTTCTATTGGCCTTTAAAGAGGATGGTGGAGAAAATAATGAATTGTGGTACTTGGATACCGACACAAGTAATCACATGTGCAGGAAGAAAGAGATGTTCATTGAATTGGATGAGACTATCAAAGGAAAAGTCTCATTCGGTGATAACTCCAAGATACTTGTTGAAGGCAAAGGTATGATCCCGATTCGATTGAAAAATGGTACACGTCAGTTTATTAATAATGTGTATTATATTCCAAAAATGACAAGTAATATTTTGAGTTTGGGACAACTTCTGAAGAAAGGATATTCTGTCCATATGGAGGATCTCAGTCTTGTACTAAGAAATCGAAATCGTAGAGTGATTGCAAATGTGAAGATGTCAAAGAATTGAATGTTTATGCTCAATATAAAGAATGAGATGTCTCGATGTCTCAAGGAGTGTGTCAATGATCCTTCGTGGCTTTGCATTTGTGGTTCGGCCCTCTTAACTTCGCCGGACTGAATTTGCTCTCTTGTAAGAAGATGGTGCATGGACTACCACATATCAATCACCTCGATCGATTATGCGAAGAATGTGTCATCGGCAAGCATCCAAGAAGTAGTTTTCCTAAGGAAACAACGTATCGAGCGAAGAAGCCGTTGGAGTTGGTTCATTCCGATGTGTGTGGATCATTCACACCTTAGTCATATGGTAATCATCGATACTTTGTTACATTTATTGATGATTTTACTCGACACACTTGGGTGTATTTTTTGAAG
>JAOTQR010079200.1:0-10713 GCA_025774065.1 Solanum ossicruentum
TATTATTATTATTATTATTATTATTATTATTATTATTATTATTATTATTATTATTATTATTATTATTATTATTATGAAAGAGAGAGAAGCGGGAGATCCGTGACGGTAATTTATCTCGATTGCGTATTGCTTGGCCTCTGATGCTCACTCCCATTTTGCGTCACCAAAAATACTTTATAATTTTGTTTTTAGTTAAATAATTTATAATCATATAAATATTTAAAAGAATTTCCTAGATTATAATTTAAAAAAATTAAATACTATGTTAAGTCGAATAATGCTAGAAGAGAAAGGAGCATTTATTAGATTAGTTGAGGAATCTTATTAGACAATGATTTTGAATTTCTGTTGTGCCGAGATTTTCTTCTTAAAATCTATCAATTTTGGTGGTGTTTCATCAATTTTTACAACATATATTTTAGATACTAGTAGAGTGGTGTCTGTACAAGGTACGGGTCGATTTTTTTTCTTGAAATGTAAATAAAGAAAGCATCATTAGATTAAGTATTAACATAAATTATTTTGAGAAAATGCTAAACAGAAGTTTGCTAGAAAGGGCAGAAAGGGAATAATAATACAATAGGTACGTATAAACTTGCTGAGGTTGGATCTTGACATTTGAGAGTGCAAATTTTGATTGCTCCATGTTGATTTTTCATTATCTCTATAGTAAATAAAGGAATTAAGATATGAAAAGTATGTTGGTATAACGTAACTTTGGAAGGATAACGTAAGGGAGTGAATGGAGCATAAGGTTTGCATACTTCTTTAGCATGAGTAGGGAGATTTTGCAAGCATCAAATGTACAAAAGTTTTGGAGCATTTACGTACAAAGCCAAAAAGTCTACAACCCCTTTTCTTTTGAGATAACAACAGTGAGAATATAATAATTGAAACAATTTCATGTCTCTTTTGAAGAATTGTAAGAGTTATGAGCATTACCCATTTTTATCTCCACAAAAGTCAAGCAAAAACTTTCAAAAACATTGGACAACCTATAATTGATATATTGGAAAACAGTGTATACAAATGGGCAAAACAAAATATAATGAAAACTAAAATTGAACAGAAGATGTTATACACTTGTGAGACGAAGCAGTATGAACAAAAGTAAGAATTTTTAACCAGGTAACAACTTATGAGAGCAGCATCAAAAATAGTAATAAATCATTTTTTCCTCTCAAGTTACTACCGTTTCTCAACTTCATTTTTCGTGTTTACATGGAAGTTAGACCAATGATTAACGGTATTGACATGCGGCTGTCAATATTGAACAGTTATTAGCAGTACTAACTTGTTAAGTAGAGACGGCATAGTTAGTAATCAGATGTGTGTCTGTAATCATTTAAAATTTATTAAATGTAAATTTTGAAATGATTCAAATTATATTAAATTCATGAATATATTAATTCAAATAAATGTTATGGAGTAATATAATTGGGCTAATCATTCAAGTCAAATAGATACAAATTTAATTAAAATCCATTTTAATTGATTTGAGCTACGATAAAAGAATTCAAATTAATAAGCCTAATATTATTTCATCCAAGAGGTCCATCTTGGTGCCAAGAGTCAATGATGTGGCATACCAAGTCAAACAAAGAAGTCAATGGGACTATGCCATGTGTCAAAATGACAAGGTTATTTCATTAAAGTCCAACATGTCATGTCACTTGAATCAAATTGGCCGAAGGAAAGCCTTTCCTATTATAATTCCTCTATTCTACAACTATAAATAGAGGTTTTTATAATTCAAGGAGGAGAAGAATTCTAACAAAAAAAGCTAGAAAAAGCTCGTAGATCAAACGTCGCAAATTTCTCTACAAAGTTCAAGAATTCAAACATTCAATCACTCAAGTTCAAGAATAAGCTTAAAAGCTCTTCAACTTAAGATCAAAGTCAAGAACAAATTCAAGTTTCAAGAACAAGATCAAGAACAAATTCAAATTCAAGATCGAGTTCAAGGACAAATTCCAGATTCAAAATCAAGCTGAAAAGCCCTTGAATTTATACTTGAAAAGGTGAATCAGAGGATTTATAGAGATTGTAACACTCGTATTTTGAAATCAAATACTACAAATCATTTGGAATATTTTCATTCATGATTATTATTTTCTCAATGTGAATTTATCCTCTACAAATTCTGGCACGTTCGTGGGACAATCTCTACCTCTTATCTCAACTTTTCAAACATCAAAGAACACTCAAATAGCTTCCAAGAAGATTAACTCCCAATCAACTTTCTCCAAGGCTATTGACTCTAAATTCTTTGCTGAAGTAGAGGGAATTCTTGGTGTTACCTTTGGGTGCTTTGGTGTTGTTACAAGGAGCAAGGCTACCATGCTAGGACAACAAACACTTTATGTGTCGTCCACATCAATTCCTATCTTTGGGTCTTCAACTTTGAAAGGGGTAAGATCCTCTACAAATGTTGCGGATGGAGGAACCAATATTGCTGAAAAGATCAAAAGAACTTTAGCTTCACTTGAGCTTCCTGGTTCTAAGAACTCCATCACAAAGAAAGGTTCACGTGATGTGAGTCTTGTGAAAATTGACTTGCACAAAAGTCCAACGCCAATGGTCATGCAAGCGATGGTAACTGATGCTTCATCCATGGAGGAACAATTTACGACTTTAGCAAAGATGATTGAGGGATTAACCAAGCATGTCCAAAGTCAAGAATCCCGCGTCGACAAGTTAATGGATAGGATAGATGGTTTACTAGATGGAGGATCTAGTCATGCGCCTGGAAAAGGAGTTCAAGTTCATGACACTGAAAATTCTACGAAGCAAGCATCACATATCAAGGAGGTATTGGTCTTTCCTGAGGGGATTATCATACTTGATCGATTGAAGGAGTTCATTGAATAGACTATCAAGGATAAGTATGAGGTCTCCACTAAGTCTTCCCATATGTATGTCAAGCCTTACACTGCAAGGATTGATAACCTTAAAATGGTTGTTGGTTATCAACCTTCTAAAAAGTTCCAACAGTTTGAGGGCAAAAGAAATCCAAAGAAACATGTTGAACATTTTGTAGAGACATGTAACAATGCTGGGACATATGGAGACTATCTTATCAAGCAGTTTGTCCGCTCCTTAAAGGGAAACACATTTGACTATTACAATGATCTTGAGCCTAATTCTATTGATAGTTGGGAGCAACTGGAACATGAATTCCTTAATTGCTTCTACGGCACGAGATGCACTATAAGCATGATAGAGCTCATGAATACTCATCAGAGAAAGGATGAACAAGTCATTGATTTCATAAATCCATGGAGAAATGCGAGTTTAAATTGCTAAGATAGGCTCAGTGGAGCTCCTATAGAAATATGTATCCAAGGGATGAACTGGGGGTTTCTTTACATCTTACAAGGAATCAAGCTTAAGTCTTTTGAAGACTTGGCTACTGTTGCCCATGATAGAGTTAAGCATGTCTTCTGCCGGAAAGGATGAGATGCCTATTCATGATCCCCACAAAGGAAAGGACAATTAGGAGCCTAGGAAATGGAGAAAATTTTTGCCCAGGAACGATAACAAAGAATCTATGAATATCAATGTGGCGCCTGTGAAGTTTACTACGAAAGAAAGTAAGAAGCAAAGCGTAAAGACAACTTTTCAAGAGCGTCCAAATCGAAAGTTGACCTTGAGGGAGATGCAAGAAAAGGAATACCCTTTTCTAGATTTTGATGTTCCTGAAAGTTTTGATGAATTGATTGAGCGAAAGCTCATTGAGTTGTCAGAGATGAAATGGCCCGATTAAGCTGGGAAGACTGATAACCCAAATTATTGCAAGTAACATAGACTTATAGGTTACCCTCTTGAAAAATATTTTGTCTTTAAGGACAAAGTTATGCAATTGGCTAACGAAAAGAAAATTGTTCGTAATGATGGAAAGGAGAGCTCTAATCAAATCTCTATCATATTTGGCTCGCTTGATCCAATATGAATATGTGCATCTGTAGAGGAAGGGTAGTTGAAGCGAGAAAAGTCCCAAATTGATACAGATAATGATGAAGGCTGGATTCTTGTGACTAGGCGGAGACGCAACAAGACTAGTCCACGGAAAGAATCATTTGAGAAATCGATCAGACAAAGGGTAGTGAGGAGATCAAAGAAGCAGAAGTCAGTCAAATGTCCAAAGAGGTCAAAGGTAGAAGTACATCACTACAAAAAACAACAATGTCTAGTGACTTTGAGGGAATTCCTACCAAGTTGGTTCTGTATGGAGGCTACTCAAGATAATGTTGAGGCATCATGTTTCAGTGCTAGCAAGGGAGAAGCAATGAATGAAACTCCATCAAAGGTGTCTCTTGCTAACAAAGAAGGAACAACAAGTGATATCTCACCAAAGATATCTCCTGTGGACAAGGAAGAAGCGATGCATGAAATCCCATCGAAAGTATCCCCCTCATCTTTCAAGAAGTCTATGGAACCTCTTCTTCAAGAAGTACATGCATGTGATACAAAGATCACATTTACAGACGATGATCTTCTATTTGGTGAAACTCTACATAATCATCCTTTGTACATGGTGGGTCACGTACTAGAGAAGAACATAAATAGAATCTTGATAAATGAAGGGTCTGGGTCAACATTTTGCCCATCCACATGATGAAAGAGCTTGGCATCATGATTGAAGAACTTAGCGAAAGTTTTTCATTGATACAAGGATTCAATCGAGAGGGCAGAGGTATAGGCTCTATTAAGCTGGAAATTCATATGGATGATTTGTGATCAAGTGCATGGATGCATATGATTGATTTAAAGACTTCATATAACATATTACTTGGAAGGCATTGGGTGCACGAGAACAAAATTATCTTATCTTCTTAATATCAATGCTTGAAGTACTTCGAAAATGGAATTGAAAGGAAAATAATTACTCACAGTAATCCTTTCACTGAAGTTGAGTCACATTTTGCTGATGCAAAGTTCTATTTGAAGAGTTATGTTATAAAAGGGTAAACCTTGAGGGTGTCAAACCGACCAAATCTGATAAGCTTAAAGGCCAAGCAACTGATGTGGCCATTCAAAAAGGCAAAGTCGTTATTGGGGAGCCTAGCACTTGTCCAAATAAGGGGAAGACCATGCCCTCAAAGAGAAAGCTAGTATCTACACTTTGTTATGTCCCAAAAGTGAAGAAGAAGGTCAATCATATGCAGGGGAATATGTTAGAAGGGTTGACTCTTCCTATCAAATGAATTGATGCAATAAATTTGTCTTCAAAGCTACTGGGAAGTTTTGTGGCTCAAAATCTGCCACAAGATGTGTCACTCCCTATAAAAAGTACAGAAGGCTTTGATCCAAATGCCTACAAGTTATTTGCAAAGGCTGGGTACAACCTTAATGAGCCGTCTATGCTAGGGAAACTCCTATCAGAAAGCACGACTAGGCAAGCATGCGAAGGCTTAGGCTATAACCAACCACCACTAGTTCGCATCTCCATAAGAAAGGCAAGAAATAACTACATTACTATAGAGGATGAGTATGTTTCTTCAAATAAAAGGCTTTTTATCTTTGATAGACTCGGGCAACCTGCTAGGAGAACTTCTGTGTTTGAAAGGTTGGGCCCATTGAAAATGAGAAATAAAAAGCATTGGAAAAGTTATCTAAAAGTAATGACACTTACTTCACTAAAGATCCAAAAGGATTTCAAAAGTGTAATTCCTTCTAGGATGAAGCGACGGGTGGAACTCATAGTTTCGTGTAAAGAGGTTTTAAAAGTGAAGGCTCACACTGAGGTTTATACTAAACAACGTGAGGAAGATGAACAAAGCATAGCTCCTCATGTCACATTATAACTTAGATTAAGAATGATTTCTCTTGTCAAATGAAAATTGATGAAGATCTTGGAGGTATTGTTTGGTGCAATCATATATTTGTTAATGACAATGATCCACAAGAAGAGGAGGATGCTAGAGAGGCGCCACTAGAATTTGAAGAAGGAGTGAAGACAACAACAGATCCCTTAAAGGAAGTTAACCTTGGCATAGGTGAAGATTTGAGGCCAACTTACTTGAGTGCTTTTCTAGAAGATGATGAAGAATGGATTATATGAATATACTCAAAGAATATAGGGATGTATTTTCTTAGAGCTATAAAGAAATGCCTAGCTTAAATCCCAAAAGTAGTCTATCAATTGGCGGTCAAGCATAACGCTCATCCTGTCAAGCAGGCTCAAAGACGTTTTAGGCCAGACTTGGTTCTATTGATTGAGAAAGAAGTTAACAAACTCATTGAGGTTGGCTTCATTCGTGAAGTTAAATATCCTATGTGGATTTCAAGTATCGTTCTTGTGAGGAAGAAGAATGGCCAAATTCGAGTTTGTGCTGACTTTAGAGACCTCAATAATGCATGCCATAAAGATGAGTTACCTCTACCCATTTCGGAGCTAATGATTGATGCTACGACTGGTTATGAGGAGATGTCATTCATGGATGGTTCTCTTGGCTATAACCAAATTCGAATGTCACCGAAGGATGAAGAACTCACAGCATTTCATGCACCCAAAGGTACTTATTGCTACAAGGTAATGCCTTTTGGTTTAAAGAATGTTGGTGCCACATATCAAAGGGCTATGCAAAATATATTTGACGACTTACTCCACAAAATGGTCGAATGTTATGTTGATGACCTGGTGGTGAAGTCGAAAAAGAGGCATGACCACTTAAAAGACTTAAGAATGGTGTTTGAATTGCTTCAAAGGTATCAAGTGAGGATGAATCCATTAAAATGTACCTTTAGCGTCACTTCTAGAAAGTTTCTTGGCTTCATTGTGCGACATCTAGGAATTGATATTGATCAAGCCAAAGTTGAAGCAATTTTGAAGATGCCTGAGCCTCGAAACATTCATGAGTTGAAAAATCTTTAGGAAAAGTTAGCCTACTTGAGGAGATTCATCTCGAATCTAGCTGGAAGATGCCAACCATTCAGTCACCTCATGTAGAAAGGGGTCCCTTTCAAGTGGGATCAAACATGTAGTAAAGCCTTTGAAAGTATAATGGTGTATCTGGCAAAACCTCCAGTTCTAGCAGCCCCTATACCTGGAAAGCCATTGATACTTTACATTGTGGCACAAGAAAGGTCTGTATGAGCCTTACTAGCTCAAGAATTAGTAAAGGCAAAGAAAATTCCCTATATTACTTGAGCATGATGATGAAACCAAATGAGCTGAATTATTCACCAATCAAGAAATTATGTTTGGCACTAGTCTTTTTAATTCAGAAAATGAAGCACTATTTTCAAGAGCACATCATCCATCTTATTTCTGGGGCAAATCCCATCAAATTTGTTATGTCGAAACCAGTCCTTAGTGATCCATTAGCAAGTGGGTACCTTCAGTTCCAACGATTTGAGATTGTGTACATCTATTAAAAGGATGTGAACAGACAAGTATTAGCAGATTTTTAGCAGACCATCCTATACCAAATGATTGGAAATTGACTGACGAACTTCCCGACGAGGATGTATTGGCCATCGATATTTAACGTCCTTAGAAAATATACTTTGATGGGGTTGCGCATCGTGGAGGAGCTGGCGCAGGCATAGTATTTGTCACTTCATAAGGAGAAGTCTTTCCATTCTCCTTCACATTGAAACAACGTTGCCCAAATAATGTTGCAGAGTACCAAAAGCTAATACTTGGACACAAAATTGCCATTGACATGAAGCAATTACAATTGCAAGTCTTTGGTGACTCTCAATTGCTAATCAAGCAACTTTTAGGAAGCTATAAGGTTAAAAGGCCTAAACTTTGTCCTTATCACTGTTATGCCCAGAAGTTGATAGAATGGCTCGGCGATGTGACTTTACAATATGTCAAGGAAAGAAAATAAAATGGCTGATGCCTTAGCTGCTCTAGCCCCCGCTCTAACTCTCCAAGAGCAGACATAAGTTACTGTCTGTGAAAAGTGGGTTGTACTACCAAATGAAGATGAATATGAAGTAGAGCATCTCGTTGTTGTGACCAAGGTTGATAAAGATGATTGGCGTCAAACTATTATCAACTACTTGTGTTATAGGATACTCCCAGAAGATACAAGAAGAAGGAAACATATTCGGCGTCCGGCACCTCGTTTTCTCTACTACAAGGACATATTGTATAGGAGATCATTTGAGGGAATGCTTTTTCGGTGTTTAGGGGAGGATGAAGCGGCCCAATCCTTGCAAGAGGCACATTCAGGAGTATGTGGATCACATCAATCTGGACCAAAACTCTACTTCACATCAAAATAATAGGGTATTATTTCGCCAACTATAGTGAAAGATTGTTTAGATTATGCTTGAAAGAGCAACGCTTGCCAATTCCACGCTAATTTCATGCATCCTAAAGTTTTACATCCAACTATTGCACCGTGACCATTTGATGCTTGGAGATTAGATGTTGTTGGACCACTGCCAAAATCTTCTGGTGGGCACTTATACATCTTGGCTACGATAGATTACTTCCCAAAATGGGCCAAAGCTGTAGCTCTTAAAGAAGTCAAGAAGGAGAATGTCTCAAACTTTATTCGAGTAAACTTGTCTATCAATTTGGCTTTCCACGATAAATAATAATGGACAATGGAAAGCCATTTGATAACAAGTTGATGAATAAGATTTGTGATCTCTTTGGCTTTAAGAAGCGAAAATCTTCTAGGTACAATGCTACTGCCAATGGTCTAGCTAAGGCATTCAACAAGAGTTTGTGCAATCTATTAAAGAAAGCTGTCTCTAAGTCCAAGAGAGATTGGCACAAAAGAATGGAAGAAGCCTTGTGGGCATATAGGACAACATAGTGCACACCAACTCAAGCAACCCAATACTCACTTACTTTTGGAGCTAAGGCAATACTGTCACTCGAGCATCAAATACCTTCCTTGAGACTGGCTATCCAAGAAGGGCTCACGGAAGAATAAATGCCCAACTATGTCTTACTAAGTTAGAAGCACTTGATGAAAAGAGATTGGAAACCCAACAAAACCTTGAAAGTTATCAAGCTTGTTTGTCTTGTGCTTTCAACAAAAAGCTTCGTTCGAGGTGTTTTCAAGTCCTTGCAGTAAGAAGGCCTATTATCACTTCACCCAAGTCTGGGGACAAATTTACCTCAAAGTGGGATGGAACATATGTGGTATAAGAAGTATACTCAAATGGTGCTTACAAGCTTGTCGATGCAGATTGAGTAAGGATCAGTCCTATAAATGCAAAATTTCTAAAGAGGTACTAGTCTTAAGGCAAATGATACTCATTGAAGTATGAGTATAAAGATGCATGATACTCCTGGCCCCCAGGAGTATAAACTATGTATGGTATCCTAAAAAAATATGTCTGCTACATTGAAAATCTCAAAAGAGGCAGCCTAGGCAACAGTTAGGACTAAAAAAAGCCACTCCCCCCAGAACTACGTTGTGACTTGATCCTCCTTATTGAGGTACGTAGGCGCTTGGGATTATAGTCTAGGTTTAGTTGCGGGAGTGTTAAAAAACTATATGTCCTAACTTGATTTTTATGGGGGCAAAGCCCTACGGAATGTGAGCTCACTCAATAGCATGCTTGAGGCTTTCAAATTTGGTTAAGTTTACAAATTGAAGTTTTCAAATTCCTCAAGTCTACAAGTTGAAGTCTACGAGTTTGTTCTCAAATTAACCAAGTATGCAAGTTGACGTCTTTGATTCTCCAAGTACGCAAATCAAAGTCTTCAAATTCTTTAAGTATGCAAGTTGAAGTCTTTGATTCTCCCAGCATGCAAATCAAAGTCTTCAATTTCTTCAAGTATACAAGTTGAAGCCTTCGAACTCTTCGAGTTCACAAGTTGAAGCCTTCAAATCCTTCAAGTATACAAGTTAAAGTCTTCAAATTCTTCGAGTTTGCAAGTTGAAGTCTTTGAATTCTTTGAGTTTGTAAGTTGAAGTCTTTGATTCTCCAAGTATTATGCAAATCAAAGTCTTCAAATTCTTCAAGCATGCAAGTTGAAGTCTTTGAATTTGTTAGACCCCGTAATCACTTAACGGTCAATTATTAATTCGAAAAAAAAAATTGTTGGGATTGAAGTATATTTTAAATTTAAGCAACTTAAGGTGCGGGAGTATGGAATCAAGTGAATTTGGCGGATAAAATTTAAATTGAAGTCGGAAGTCCTTAATTGGATTTAAAATTCAAAAGTTGGGGACTCAATTGGTCAATGGGCAACTAGAGGCCCTTATGTTGCAATTTTAAAGAATTACACCTCTATATATATCCCCTCTTATTTCATTTCTTCATTCTTCATTTTGAAGACTTGGAGAAGTGAAAGAAGAAGAAGAAAGAGCTTGGAGGTGAAGAAGAGGGAAAGCTAGCCATCAACCAAGTAAGTTCCTTCTTATCTAATTACCTTGTTCCATTTAGTTCCTTAAGTATAAATTGTGAAGTGAGATTGAGTGTAGGAGAATGTAGGAAAATTTGTTGGCTTGGGTCATTGAAGTGGTGTGGATATATATATGTAGAGGTGCCTAAGGATGTCTACTACGTACGTATAGCAATAATTGAACGAAAATTGATCCGAAGAAGCATGAATTGATGGCTAAAATTGAGGCCAAAACCACCCCTGTACCTGTAGCAACCTCTCGGGTTGCTACAGTAGGTTTTCAACAATTATGTTTTTTTTGGCTTCTTGATAATTCGTTGCTTCTAGGGTGTTATATTGAGGTCCCCAAGTATCGTGGTACGTTTGGTTTGGTGGAAAATCGCTTA
>JAOTQR010079201.1:0-10713 GCA_025774065.1 Solanum ossicruentum
TTAAAAATAAAAACAAAACTCGACGACTAGTTTTGACTCTAATTTATGAAAAGGCCGGACAAAATTGGGTGTCAACAGCAGCAACTATTCTAGAAGCAGTAAGATATTAGAGTGCAGAGAATAGGTCCCTAAAGATACTTGAAACAGACTCCCTACTCATGGTTAATATCTTAAAAGGGTATTGGGAAACACCTAGGGAGATCATAGAGGAGGTTGAGGAAATTAAACATCAAATCCAACAACAAAAGATCCACATTTAGCATATTTTTAGAGAGGGTAACCAACTAGCTGATTATTTAGCTAATGAAGCAGTGAATGAGCAGAGAATATTAATATATTATAATTTTAAATAACTATCCAAGTAAGGGAGGTAGATAGTCAATATTAATAAAGAACAGATCCCAACAATTAGAGTCAAAACAAGAAGGAGCAATAATGTTAGCCAATAGCATTAACATTTAAAAGAGGAAAGATTAAGGGCTATACAGTTATTATTTACATGATAAAAAATTGTTGCTACATACAAAAATTAATAGGTCGTGGAGAGACAAAAAAACACTTGAACACGATTTTGGAATCATGGCGAAGAGGAAAACTGGACCACCATCCTCACATCAGCCACCAGATATGCATGACCACCATCAGAAGCAGCGATCCTCAATAGATGAAAGTAGAGGAGTCAGCAGTAGCAATAACTATATGGGTCAAGAATGAAATGGAGGAACCTAACTTGACCCATGTGTACTCCAAAGATAAACTCCAGGAACAAACTAAAGGCAAGCAACAACAAAAATGACTGGAGCAACATACTCCGGTACCTCAACGGAGTTATCGAGGAGAGGAGAGGAAGAGGCATATTGGAGAATGGAAGAGTCTACAACAAGCTACGCCTAGTAACTTAATTAGAAAGGTCTTTAGTGACCGGATTTATTTTGTTATTTTGCTTTCATTTAATAGGTTGAGGTTTAGGACCCAACAAATGTTGTGTTGTTTTTTTTGTATTTTATTTATCTCAATAAAATGGTGGACTCCATCAAAAATTTATCTTCAAAAAATCATTTGAAAGTTGTTAAGGGGGGTATATGAACATCCGTGTAGTTCAGGTGTTAAAGTAAGTTTTACTGTCAAGTTTGGAAGGATTTTTATGTCTTTTTCCTAAATTTAAATAGTTTTTTCATTTAATTAAATTATAAAATAAAAGGAGATCATTAGTTAGAGACTTAGATCACTTGAGGAGGAGGAAAATATTGATTTTATCAGACAGTTTGTCTTATTTTTTTTTAAGTCCATTTAGAAATAAAGACTTTTTTTTTAACAATTCTTTAGTTCTAATTTTTCGTGACATTCTATATATTTTTAATTTAATAATATAAAATTCAAAAAAAAAATCTACTTTTTAAAATTTTATGTTATATCAACAATCATACAAAAACATATCGATTGAGATTGAAAATGATACATCACAAGTTCACAACTATAATATGAAAAATAAGGAACCCAATTTCACTCAGATCCATCAACTGCATCAGGTACATAGGCTCCACTCATTTTCATGTCTTCTAAAATTCAAGAAATATTTTTAGCAATTTGAAATCTTAGACTTTACATTGTTTTTTCAATAAAAAATATACATCAATTTAAAACAAGATTTGAACTCTCACCCTGCTGCTTAAAACTACTTTAACCACAAAGCCGATAGGCAGCTTTTAACAAAAGCAACCAAAAGAAGGATCATGAAACAGATAGATGAAGCAATATAACTTATATTAGGATAAATATATGATGAAACATTAACTTTATAATTACATTTTTATTTATATATATTGGATAACTATAAACCGTATGTTTTACCTTCTTTTTAAAAAAATATATATTCTTTCAACGAAAATGACTTACTTAACACAGGTCTTATTAATCTTCTTAATTTACTTCACATACAACAAACTCTAACTCGAAAACTAAGCAAGGACACAACAAAGATATAGTAGTATATTCATTTTCTTGCTCGCCAGCATTTCTTTTATTATAAAAATATCTTTTTTGCTGAATTTAAATTTAAATTATTCTCTTCCTATAGATTATAATGTTAAAATAGATTCACAATAATAATAATAAAAAAATTAAATAATTTTTTATATTAATAATATAATATAACAGGTAGTTGTGCATATAATCTTTTTTTACGTCACATCAAAACACAATTGAGTGTGCATGATTTTAGTAGTTGCATTTGCATGTGCCTTTGCCTACAGAGAGGAATGAAAATGATTGATTAAGAAATGAAAATACTGTATATATACTTTATTTAATTTATTTTTTCTCAATTATGTTATAAAACAATGAAAAAAAGAAAAGAAAATATAATTATAGAAAAATGATCATTCGCTATATAGGCATGTATAGTCAGTATAAATTTTATTTGTAATCAGACTATATTCAATATTTGAGTGTTTCGTAATATATATTTAGTGTATAATGTATTATTAATTTATATAGTATAATTAATGTATATTTTTTATGATAAGTTATATTGTATAATCATGTGTATTTCATATAATTTTTGACGATTTTTTTATATAAATGAAGGAAGGTTAAATTGATTTATTGTATATATTTGAAATTATTAAAAAAAACCCGAAAAATAGCCAAAATAGGCTTAGCAAGTGGGAGTAAAGTTGTAGAATAAAAACTTTTATAGATGCAAATCAATGTTTGAATTGACAAAATTGGACCACCCAATAGCCAAATAGCCCCCCACCCATCTTTCCCTTGTCTCAATGGCTATAATAATTGTATAACAAGAGGAGAAGGAGATAATGGATCAAAAAAAAATTAAATTATTATGTTTCTATTAGTTTTATATTTAAATTATGTTAAGTTTATTTTATTTATGAACTACAATTTTTAGGTGCTAAACTGCTCTAAGCAATCACGTTTTTATCGGTTTCATACTTAAGCTATGCTTAATTTCGTTACCTCTACAATGTTGTTTAATTGTATTTTTTTTCCCCACATTTTGTTTAGATTATTAGTGATTTGACATTATAATTCGAATCAAACTAAGTATGTAAAATTTTAAAAAAATCAAAAAAGTCAAAAGGAATTAAGGGTCATTTGATAGGGTGTATAAAAATAGTGATGAATAATGTGTATTGTTAATATTGGTATTGGTTTATGCTTACACTAGTTATTAGGGTTGTTCATGGTTTGAATAAAAACTTATTTAAATCGAAAAATCGAATCAAACTGATTAAATAAATCAATTTTATTTGGGTTGGGTGTTGGTTTGATTTTACTTTTTTGAAAACTGATAGTGTTTGGTTTGGGTATGGATTTGTTCTAAAAAATCGAAGAAATAACCAAATCGAACTGACAAATTATATTCATGTATTTTATAATTACACATACGTAATACATTATTTATTAAAATATTTTTTTATTTTTCATTCTACTAATGAAAGTATAAGTACTCAAGATGAGAATATTTATCTTGTTGATTTCACGTATATGACAATTATCGGTAGAACTAAAAATGCCACTATCTCTTTCTTCTAGGCTAAAATGGTGAATTTTGAAGCTTTTTTCACAATAAATTTAGTGATTGAAAGTTCTATAGTATCAACCAGCCTAACTAATTTTTGTTTTAAATGGATTGTTGTCACTTTTTCTCTATTTTAAATGTATCGTTGCTTTTATTTTTTTGTATAGTTAATAACCGAACCAAATCAAATTGAAACCGATAACAATTAAATTGATAAATGTAAATTATAATTTGGTTGGTTTGACTTTGAGAATTTAAAAATAAATTAAGTTGGTTTGATTTAATTTTGACCAATAACCAACTCATGAACACCCCTACAGCAGTTATACTGAATTATTTCCTTTGCAGTGCTTGGTTCATAATATTTAAAACAAGATGCATTATGTAATTTCTGAAATAAAAATATTTATTTACAAAAAGTATCCTTAGCAAATATGATAGAAATGGTCTGATAAAACTTTGAAGGACAATTACATCTTTAATTAACTATACTAGTACGTATATTAAAATCTTTACATTGCTAATACTATGATTTCTCATATATTAATTATACATATCATAATATAAAAAAATCTATAACAAAGAAATACACATAAATTAAAAAACATGTTACATAAATAATACGTAAAATGCATGTATTAATTTTTCAATGCATCCCATTAGAAATAAAGATGACACTTTTGTCTCCTTTTGCTAAACGCTCTCTGGCAGTAGAGGAATTAAAGCAGCTCAATTATCATAGTTTTACAATAATTTCAGCCTGTCATAATCTTTAATATTATTGCATTATGGACTTGAAAGTTGAAATGTGTGAATTAAGTATCATGAATTAAAAAAAAATTAAACTTTGAGAGGTTGAAAAATATTTATATAATCACATATTTTTTGTGTTTCCTTTTCTATTTTGCTTAGTTCATAGGCTAATCAGTTGTTGTAATATTTATGTAATTTATATATGCATTTAAGTTATGTCAAGGATCATGAATATATGATTGCATTGATAAATGTAGTTCGCATATATAAAGATCCAAATAACAAAAAATACTATAAAGTATTATAAACATTCCTTCTAATTTCACTTGTATTTATGTGCACATATAGATTATATCGAAGAATACAGTTTTAGTCAATATAAAGATACAAAAAAGAATATCGAGGATTGCATTTATTCACTCTAATTTCACTCGAATTAATTCACTTTTATATTCGTTCTATTTATTCCCTTTTGTATCACTTATATTTATTTACCATAATGTAAAAATATAATAAAGAAAAAAAGACAAAGTACAAAGCGAGAAAGGTAAAGTACAAAAATGTAAATATAAAGAGAGAGATGAAAGGGAAAAGAGAGAGAGGCGAGCTAGAGGGTGAGAGAGGAGAGAGGTGAGCAAGATTAACGAATAATACCAAAAAGATTGAAGTACAATTAATTTCTTTTTTAAAATAAATATAGCTATAAATACTAATTGCATGGAACACGTTTGCTATATCATGTAAAAACTTCAATAAAAAGTACTCCCTCCATCTCATATTAAGTGTGCTTTAGCTCATTTAATGTCCATCAAGAAAAATAACAAATATAAAATATAATTTATTAAGTTACCCGTGTTTAGTAAATGTATTTTGAGAATTGAACACTATTAAAAAGAAATAGTTGTTAGGTTCAATGTAATGGGTGAATGGATAATGGTATATTGTATAAAAATTGGTGTATTAGAAATTGTGAAAGTTGCAATTATGAATGAATTCATTTCATTCATGAACATTCATGCAACCTTTCGTATATCGGTGCAACCTTTCGTCTACTATACATGAATTATTATAGCATCCTATTGGCTATAAATATTTGAATCCTTCTCAGATATTGGTACAACTTTACAACTTAAGAACTTGAGAACTTAAAAGAACTTTTGGTAGAAAAGTTTAAGACAAGTTTCAAGAAGAAAAAGTGTTTCGAACAATTCGAGTGTGATTACAAGTCATTGAATGGTTCGCTGGACAACAAATTTGAGGTACAACTATTTGTTTGTCGTGACCCATTTTATCCTGGAAAGATATATTCCATAACCTGGGTACTTAAGGGTAATAATTTTCTTAAAGAAACTCTGTGAATCCAGAGGATTTGACTCTTCTCTCCTTTCATCTAATCTAATATTTTTGAAATTGATTTAACTTTATATTGAATATTACATTAATTATATGAAATTTGTATGAAGTTATTTCATTGAAAAAGTTAACAATTGTATTACACAATTATCTTTATTACTTATCGTAACAACAATCTTAAGGAAATTAAATTAAATCTTATTGTGTAGTTATAATTGATTTCTGGAGATTAAAACCTTTGTGGGTTTATACTTTGTTTGAACTCGATATTGACTTAGAGAACTTAGTTCGTCAGAACATCAAGTTTATTCAATTAACGGTTGAGAGTTCTAAACTTCACCGTTAAACTAGAAACAAAGTGAAATTAAAGATCAAGTCTCTATTTGAAGTGACTAAGTGTACACTTGTCTTTTTCTAACAGCTAGATGATAAGCAAAAATTGATTAACTTAGAAGTGTTGCTTAATTTAGAGTGCGATAAAACAAAATGCCAAATATGTGTGTAAGCTAAGTTTGCTAAGCATCTGTATAAATCTGTTGAAAGGAATTCCAATCATTTAAACTTAATTCACACGGACATTTGTGATTGAAGTCAACACCAATGCGTGATGGGAAAAAGTATTTCCTGACTTTTATTGATGATTGCACTAGATATTGTTATATTTATTTGCTATCAAGTAAGGATGAAGCAATTGAAGTATTTAGACAATACAAAATTGAAGTTGAAAATCAGTTGGATAAAAAGATAAAGATGATAAGAAGTCATAGAGGTGGAGAATATGAATCTCCATTTGTAGAAATATGTTTGGAAAATGGAATTATCTATCAAACGACTGCCCCTTATTCACCCAATCTAATGGGATTGGAGAAAGGAAAAACCGAGCTCTAGAGAAAATGATGAGTGTCTTACTTATTAGTTCAAGTTTACCACAAAACTTGTGAGGGGGAAGCTATCCTTACGACAAATCGCATCCTAAATAGAGTGCTCCATAGAAAGACGAAATCAATTCCATATGAAAAATGGAAAGGAAAGAAACCCAACTTGAAATATTTCAAAGTGTGGGGGTGTCTAGCAAAAGTCCAAGTTCCTATGCCGAAAAGGTTGAAAATAGAATCAAAGACTATGGACTGTATGTTTATTGGATATGCTAGAAATAGTAAAAAATATCACTTTTTGGTTCATAAATCTGAACATCCAGATATTCATGAAAATACAATAATTGAATCAGATAATACCGAATTTTTTGAACACATCTATCCATATAAAGCTAGATCTGACGAGTCTAATGGAGGTTCTAAATGACTTCAATTTGAACCAAAGAGAAATATACAAAATGGAGAAAATCCAAGGCGTAATAAGCGTTAAAGGACTGTTACTTCCTTCGGATCAGATTTTGTTACATTTCTCATTGATAATAAGCCTCAAACTTTCCAAGAAGCAATGTCTTCTGTGGATTCACCTTTTTGGAAAGTAGCTGTCAATAGTGAGATTGAATCAATCTTGAATAACCATACTTGGGAGTTGGTTGATCTTCCTTCGTGAAATAAGCCTTTAGGATCAAAATGGATTTTTAAAAGGAAAATGAAGGCAGATGGTACTATTGACAAGTACAAGGAAAAACTTGTCGTCAAAGGCTTCAAACAAATGGAAGGCCTTGATTACTTTGATACATACTTGCCAGTGACAAGGATTACATCTATTCGGATATTGGTAGCACTAGCAGCAGTATATGATCTTAAAATCCATCAGATGGATGTAAAAATTGCTTTCTTAAATAGAGAGCTGGAGGAAGAAATTTACATAGAATAATCTGAGGGTTTGGTAGTTCCTGGTAAGGAAAGGAAAGTGTGCAAACTTGTAAAGTCACTCTATGGATTGAAACAAGTACCAAAATAGTGGCATGCAAAGTTTGACCAAATCATATTGGCAAACGGATTTAAGATTAATGAGTGTGATAAATGTATTTACATCAACGACACTCCACATCATAAGGTCATTGGTTGTTTGTATGTTGATGATATATTGATCATCAGTAGAGAATTGGCTGACATAAAATGCTACTAAGCAAATGTTTTCCAGTAAATTTGAAATGAAAGACCTTGGAGTAGCTGATATTATATTCGGAATCAAAATTCTTAAAACTCCATAAGGTTGGTGTTGCCGCAGTCTCACTATATTGAAAAGGTACTTGACAAGTTCAAGTATTTGGATTTTAAGATTGCCAAGACTACAATGGATGTGAGCTTTGCATTTAGAAAGAATAATAGTGAGAGCGACTCACAATTGGACTATGCGAGAGTTTTGGGAAGCTTGATGTATATCATGAACTGTACATGACCAGATATAACATGTGTTATTCGTAAGCTGAGTCGGTACATGAACAATCCCAATCAAACTCACTGAATGGCAATGAAGAGAATTTTAGGGGGCAACAAAGAGAGTTTTAAGGTGTTTAAAATATACTCAGCACTATGCTTTGCATTATGACAAATATTCAGCGGTAATTGAAGGATATAGTGATGCAAACTGGATAACTGGATCAGATGAAGTAAAATCCATAAGTGGTTACTGGTGGAGTAGTTTCTTGGAAATCATCAAAACAAACATGTATTGGTCGCTCCACTATAAAATCTGAATTCATTGCTTTAGATAAAGCTGGTGAAGAAGCTGAATGACTCTAGAACTTCTTATAAGATATTCCTTTTTGGCCTAAACCATTAGCACCTGTATGCACACACTGTGATAGTCAGGCTGCAATAGGACAGAGAACATGATGTACAATGGTAAATCACGTCACATAAGATGCAGATATTATACCATTAGAGAACTACTCTTTGGTGAAATTATCACAACTTTGTAAGGTCAAAAGATAATGTGTCGGTTCAACTTACAAAAGGCCTAACTAGAGAGGGAGTTGAAAGGTCATCTAAGAGGATGGGTTTAAAGCCTAGGATAAGTTAAGCATGATGATAACTCTACCTAGTAGACTAGAGATCCCAAGAGCTAGGTTCAAGGAGATCAAACAAAGTTGTGTTTGACGGTCCAACATTGTCAAATAATCTAACTCACTCTCATGATGAAGACAATGTTCGGTGATTAGGATAAAATTTATACTAAAACTTTTTAATGATTTCTAAGTTTGGACAGGTATGAGCAAATGATTTCTCTACGGGAGTAAACATTTAGAAATCACCTATATGAGAGTGAAAAAGAAGTCGTTTCAAGGAGAATGTTAGTAAAGATCGATTCTCTAAGCTCTCATAAAATCGGGATATTTTCATAGTTGAAACGAACAAAATCGTGAGAATCATAAATGGTAAAAGGATGGTTGTGTGATTTATATTGTCTAGGTATACATTCAAGTTCGACAGTTGAAAGATCATATCTACCGGTTGATCGAGTGCATTCGATATAAGTTCACTACGAAAAATTCAAAGGGAAACCCGCTTATGCCGATGCAACTAGTCTTTATTTGTAATCACACACAAGTTTGTGTATAACTATCTTTTGTGTTATAGCCATTCCCATTCATGTAGAGGATTGTTAGGTTCAATGTAATGAGTGAATGGATAATGGTACATTGTGTAAAGATTGGTGTATTGAAAATTGTGAAAGTTGCAATTATGAATGAATTCATTTCATTCATGAACATTCAGGCAACCTTTCGTATTTCGATGCAACATTTTACAACTTTATAACTTTACAACTTAACAACTTAAGAACTTGAGAACTTTTGGTAGAAAAGTTTAAGACAAGTTTCAAGAAGGAAAAGTGTTGTTTCGAAAAATTCAAGTGTGATTACAAGTCATTGAGTAGTTTGCTGGACAACAAATTTGAGGTGCCACTATTTGTTTGTCGTGAGCCATTTTATCTTGGGAGGATATATTCCATAACCTCGGGTACTTGAGGGGAATAATTTACTTAAGAAAACTCTCTAAATTCAGAGGACTTGACTCTTCTCTCCTTTCTTCTAGTCTAATATTCTTGAAATTGATTTAACTTTATATTGAATATTACATTAACTATATGAAATTTGTATGAAGATATTTCATTGGAAAAATTAACAATTGCACTACATATTTATCTTTACTACTTATCGTAACAATAATAGTTTCATACAAAAGTATAGTGGAAAATAATACTATCTATTTTAATTTTTTTATCTAATTTTAACTTGACACAAAGTATAATAAATAAAGAAAATTTATGAATTTTGTAAACTTAAACTAAATATATAAGATGGACTAAAATGCCTTTTTCATTTGTGACATATCATGTGAAGGATTAGAAATTTAAAAATGCCAAAAAGAAAATAGTATTCTTTTTTAAACAGTAAGACAAAAAAAGACAAACAAAAATATATAAGCTACTCTCTCTATCTCATTAGATGCAATACTTTTTTTGCCCCGTCACAAAAAGAATGTCATTTTATTCTGATTGAGAAATATTTTAATTTTAAAAATTTATGGTTATCCATAATGAAATAATTCTAGCCACATAAATATCTAAGAATTATTTTATATCATAAGTTTTAAAAGTTTTCTTTTTCTTTTGACACCGTATCAAATCAAATGATGTCATATAAAATGAGATAAAAGATAATATTATTTTAACCTTGAATTATTAAAATAATAATTACTACTCTATTTCATTTTATTTGACTTCTTTTCCTTTTTGATCTGTCATAAAAAGAATAGTATTTTACTTTAATTGAAATTAACTTAACTTTAAAAAAAAATTTATCCGGGATAATTTTTAGTTACACAATTATGTAAGAATGATTTTACATTACAAAACTTTAAAATCTTTTTTCTTAAATATAATATCAAGTCAAAGAATACCATAATAAAATAAGATGAAATAAGTAAAATTTTTTGGCATATTTTTTTTATTAATGTGATATTTATTTTGAAACGGATGAACAAAATAGTAAACAATTTACTTGACCTTGGTACTTGTAGTAGTAAAAAACAAGATTTATGATGAGAGATTAGGAACACAAAGATTATACAAATGTAATCATAGATTCATATGATTCTCTCTTTTCCTCTTCTTTCTTCCCAATG
>JAOTQR010079202.1:0-10712 GCA_025774065.1 Solanum ossicruentum
TTCTGCTTTCAAGTGGAATTCATTAGCTCCCTTTCATTAAAGACTATAAAGTATAATTTATTGTAGAATTACATGCTTGAAAGGATTCTACCGGTTAAGACCACAAATGTGGCTGAAGATTATACTAGGTTGTACATTCATGACTTGGTGAAATTGCATGGGGTTCCTTTGTCCATTATATTGGAACGTGGTGTTCAATTTACTTAACATTTTTGGAGGTCCTTTCAAATAGGTCTTGGTACAAGAGTTAAACTTAGTATAGCCTTTCACCCTCAAACGGATAGCCAAGCCAAAAGAACTTTCCAAACACTTGAGGATATACTTAGGTCTTGTGTATTAGAGCTTAAGGGTAGTTGGGATGATCATCTTCCATTGATTGAGTTTGCCTTAACAATAGTTATCATTCTAGCATCGGTATGGCTCCTTTTGAGGATCTCTATGGTAGACATTGTAGATCACTTGTTGGGTAGTTTGAGGTTGGAGAGGTGGCTTTGTTGGAGCCAGATCAGGTTATGAAGGCTCTTGAGAAGGTTAGGATGATTAGATAAAGGTTGAAGGCATCCCAAAGTCATCAAAAGTCCTATGCCGATGTGAGGAGAAGGGGTTCGGCCTCAATGGGAAAATAAAATGGAGCACCTAACAACGCATCTTCACAGACCAAGAACTACGACCTTTCATGCTGGGGTGATGGAGGGATCATACTATTCGAGCCATTTTTTTCTTGACTCAAACCTGCTCAGGTTTGGAAAAGGATCTTAGAGTGTCTAGGGTTGGGCCAGGAGGGTCTCTTAACGCCTTCTTTTTTCTTCTCATCGGAGTTATTTCACAAAGACTTGTCAGGGAATTCAAAGTTGGTGATTGGGTTTATATGAAGGTGTCACCTATAAAGGGTGTGGTTCATTTTGGTAAGAAGGGCAAGTCGGGTCCAAGATATATGGGTCCTTATAGGGTAATGAGCAGGATTGGTAAGGTAGCTTATGAGTTGGAATTTCCTAGTGAGATGGATTTGGTTCATCCAATCTTTCATGTATCCATGCTGAGGAATTGTGTGGGAGACCCTAATGCTATTGTACCTCTTGATGTTGTGGGTGTTGTTGAAGACAATTTGACTTACGAAGAGGTTCTGGTTCAGATTTTGGGTAGACAAGTGAAGAGGTTGAGGAACAAGGATGTGGCTTCCGTTATGGTCCTTTGGAGGAATCAAAAAGTCTAAAGTGCTAATTGGGAGGCCGAAGAGGATATGCAAAAATGATATCCTTACCTTTTCCACTCCACTCAAGCCTAAGCTATTAATCTAAGTCCCCTATGTGATTTCAAGTCTTAAGTTCATCCCTCATGTCATTGCATCCATTCATATTTAAATTGACATGTTCGTGATGATTTTACAATTATGTTGAGATTTTTGAAATGATGTTTAAGTTCATTGTTGCATCCTTATGTGGGCTGAAATTTTCATGTTTGTGTCTCTCAAAATACCTTTCTTTGACATTCGGGGATGAATGTTCCTAAGGGGGAGATATTGAAATGATCCCAAAAAGTGCCAGAAAATGTGTCTCAGAAATGCCCCGAATCGTAATTTCCATATATCTCAAAATCCATGTGTGATATCAAAAATTCGACTTCATATTACTGTTCAAGGGGTCAAATTGAGTGGGGAATGGGTCTAATCCTGATTTAGGATCAACTGTAGCAAAATTTAAAAATTGCAAAGTGCGATTTCCAGTGTGCATCCGTGCCCCTGGCACGACATGCCAAGGGCGTGCTATAGTGTATTTTTGGCTGCCAGTTTCTATCTCATCTAAGACATTTGGGTCTTGGGCCTAAGTCATCCCATGAGTGGAGATACGACTTACTACATTAAACCATCATATCATTCAAGATATTCCCCAAAACCCTCTCAACCACTTAGACAATATTTCATTCGAAATTCCAAGTCCCACAACTCATCCGGATCTTAAGGTTTTCACTCAAGCTTCAAGTCTCCATTTCAAATCTTCTTCAAGAAATTATCCAAAGCTATGGCATGTGGGTTTCAACCATTGGGTCCTTCCACCCATGGTGTCCAAGTTTCCTTTTACCTACTATTGCATCATTTAAAGTTGATTTACTCATGGGTCTTACTTATTATGAATTTACTGCACACTATGTTGGGATTTCATGAAACTGTGATTGTTTTAGCATGTTTTAAGCTATGAATCTAAGATCTATTATGAGATTTTATGAAGGATTTTGGTGCATATTGTTTGATGGTGTTACCAAGTATCTATTGATGGTATTACACTGGATTTTCTAGCATGATTCTCCTCTTGAATTGCATGGTTTTACACTAGCACTACATACCCGCCAAGTACTTGATAAAATGTCCGGTTATGATTTCTTGAGGATTTGAAGGCCCAATGCATGTCTTATGAGTTGAATGACTATATGATGATTAAAGAAACGTATGTATATGATATTATCTCTATAGTGTTGGAAATTGACCAAGCCTCACTCGAGAGGTTGTATGCCCGGTAACCTTGTTGAGGAGTTTGTACCTCGTTTGCCTTGCTCGGAGGTGGTAGGCTCGTGCTACCATGTCAAGGGGTTAGTACCTTGATAACCATGTTGGGCGATTTGTGTCTCATCAACCATGTTAAGGGGCTTGTACCTCATCAACCATGTTAGGGGGTTTGTACCTCATCAACCATGTTGGGGAGGGGGGGGTTTGTACCTCATCAACCATATTGAGGGGTTTATACCTCATTTGCCTCTCCAAGGAGGTGATAGGCCTTGATGGTCTGTCGTTACACATGTATATGTTCTATGTAAGCATGATTTACTTCAAGCATCTTCCATGCATGCCATATTGTTATATGCTACTCATTGCCTATGCTTATGCATTTCGGTTATTTTACTTATCTCTTGTTGTATTGCATCCTACATACTTAGTACATTCAAACGTACTAATCCATATTCTATGCTTACATGATGCCACCATGTAGAAGCAGGAGCCCCACTTGAGCATCTTCCTCCCCATGGCGAATACGATTTCTCTTGAGCTTGTTGGTGAATCCTCCATTACGGGGGCGATGTTTATGATCTTATGCTATGTTCTAAGACTATCTTTCTTTTATGTGTATATTGACTATGAGGGTGAGTCCAGTTGTTTGTCTTGGCCCCCGCTCTTATATATCAAGTAGAGGTGTTGTTGGACATGTTATATATTGAGCCTTAACTCTCTTGTTTTGATTCTTATGTTATGAAAGTATTCCTTTAGCCCTTTTTCCCTTGTTTCTACTCTTACAATGTTGTTTAGTTGCTTTTGCGATCAATGATGTGCAGTGATATGTTAAAAGGCTTGTTTGGGGTCCCTTTGGGTTCCCTATTTGCGGTGTTACATCTAGGCCCTAGGCTTGGGTCGTGACAACCATTACGAGGGGCATGTTCTTTGATCAACCAAAGGATTGCTGAAAGGACAGAAAGAGTGGTCAAGACCAATATACATGGGGGAAAAGAGATAGAGCATCTACTAAAAGTTCGTGCTTTGTCAGTATTGGTTCAGAGCAAGCTAAAATAAATTAAGAGATTATGCAAGAGCTTGCCAAAACTGGTACAGGATGGAGGATATTATGAAGCAGAATTATGAACGAGTCAATACTGTTGTTCTTCAGCCTCCATGAACACCCATGTATGATGATCCTTACTATAAGGAGGACACTTGCTTTATTGCTGATCAAACTGGGGGAGGGGGGGAAGGGGGGGTTTCAGACCAATGCCCAAGGGTCCAATCTAGACTTTTGGAACTAAGGTCAAGGAAACCAAGGTCCGAAATTTAATCGAGATGGAGCTTTTAGATTCAACTTCAGAGAGTACTATGGCAGGAATTGGGGCCAGGACAGAGATGCAGATTGGGGCCACAGAGATGGTTACAGAAATGGTCCTTATGTTCCACCACGCAACTGCGATACAAGTGCTAATAGTTCTAGAGTTGAGGAGATGTCTGACCACTTGTTAAAGAAAGCTAAGACACTGGATGAGACTCTGAGGGTAACGAAATCTGAAATCTCCATTATAAGTCAGAAAATCGAGTCTCATTCCATTGCTATCAAATAGCTTGAACAAAAGTTTGGTCAAGTGTTAACTCAACTCAATCAGCATCAGAGAGGTACACTGCCTAGAGACATAGTTCAGAATCCAAATAATGAAGGGTAGTACATGGCAGTTATTACTTGTGGTGGAAAGTACCATTGATCCTCCCATGCTGATAGATGAGGATGATGTTCGAGAGGAGACAGTTGAGGTCAAGGATGCGGATACTAGATATGATCATGGCAAGGATGGGATGGGTGATATTGCAAATGCCCCACAGAAGTTGAAGCCAATTTTTAGGCCTCTGATATGCTGCCAAAATACAGCACTTTTGATGCTTAAAACTTGGAATTTTGTATGTTCTTAATGTGATGTTAGTAGGTTTTATGTGCTTTTTTGTTCATATTTGTAGGATAATAGGTTGACCATGATTTTGGGGAAAATTGCAAAAGTTGATGGGTTTTCCTATGATTCGAGACCCTCTACGGGTCGTGGATCATTCTAACGGTCGTAGGGAGGTTTGGTGAAGATTTCCAGTGAAGGGCTATTTTATAAAGTATATTGAACGAATATGAAAATGAGTCGTAGAGGAGTTTAAGAGTCGTAGAAGAGGATTCGTGCCCTGAGGATTAAAGAATTGGACTTTCAGGTATGTTATCAAAAGAAACCCCCTTTACAGGTCATAAATCACTCTACGAGTCATAGAGGGGTGTCGTACATTCGAAGTCCAAATTTCAGCAGCTAAGTATGAGACCTCGATTACGGGCGGTAGAGTCAATCCGAGTCGTAAAGTACCTTTCGTATGGCATGCCGACTAGTTCTCCTATTTTGTTTAGGATTTAAATTTTAATTATTATAAATAGATGTTTAGGTTATTTTTCATGAATTTTCTCCTAATACTCAGAGAACTCAATATTTTGAGAGAGAAAATTGTAAGATCATATTGTGGTTTAATTCAATCTTTAAGCCTGTGATTTCATTGAAGTTGGATTTCTTGTTCTTAATTCTATTGTGTAAGTGTTCAATTATGTCTTCCCAATTCATAATCCCTGCATCTAACATAGCATGGGTAGCTAAATCTACAACTAGGGTTGTGAGAACCATGAAGAACTAACTAGGTAAAACCGGATAATTCATAATTCTTGAATGGTGTACATGCATGTATTAATTAATTCTCTTTGTTTTCCATGTTTTCTAGTGGTGGCCAATATTAAAACCCATCTAGTGTTACTAACTAGATCAAGGTAGTAATGAATAGTAAAAAAGATTAATAAACACGATTCGATTGATGTGTTCTCGTCTAATCAACCAAACTGGGCCAAGGGGAGATTGTACTGGGACTAACAGGTAATGGTTAGTAATCCACACTATGGATATGAGCCAAGTCACATGGTGAAATTCACCTCTCACCTTTGACCATACAGGTTGGTGAACATAAATTACTGTCCTACATGCTATATACTAGAAAAGAATTAGGTTATCCGGTGATACTGAGTTGGGGAATCATGGAAAACACAATACCGTATTTTCTCTCCATTATTGACTTCTCTCTTGTGATAGTTAGTTAGTTTTATTTTCTCATTGATTATTGCTAATCCACCCCCCTTTGGGGAATTAACTTGGTTATTTACTCGAACTGCATATTGGTGAATCCTCGAGTCTATGTATTCCCTGTGGGTTCGACCCTAACCTTGGTTAGGTTATATATCTTCACAATGTACGCTTTATCCTCTAAAAAGAAGGTGTAACTTGCGCGACATTAAGATTTTGGCATCGTTGATAGGGAATACCGCCAGACTTAGTGAATTCATTAATAATTCGAGTGTTAATCCTTAGTTCCCTTATTTTACTTTTGTTTGTTGTTTTTGTTCTTTTTCAGGGTGTAAGTATAGTGTATTCCCAACACTTAGAGTCAAGGAAATCCCTTAACTCTATTTGACCCAGAGATCCACAAAACATTAAGAAGAATTGCCCAAGACAATGCTAACAATGTGGCTAATGCAGCTTTGAACAAGAATAATAACAAGGATGCTGAGAATGAGAACCTACCTCCTTTGGAGGACATTGCTCCACCGCCTCAAGATTTCAATGCCAATGCTTACAAGGATGTGTTACCACCATCCGAGTGGGCAATGTTAGTCAGATGATTCTGCAGCATCTAAAGTAACCCACCGGCAAACACAAAGTTCACAGTCTCGAGTGGGTTACTTTAGATGTTGCAGAATCATGGGCTATTTGTAAGCTTACCATTGTAGGATCCTCATAGCCACCTACACAATATGGCATTCATCTGTAAGGGGAACACATAATTTGTTTATGGATGTTGTGGGACTTCATGTCTTCCTATTGTCTCTTTTGACCAATCTTGCATTGTGGCTATCTGAGCTCATGCAGTGTTCGGTCACCAGTGGAGTAGACTTGTAGGAGGCCTTTTGGGAGAGGTATTTCCCTAGATCGAAGAACCATATCAACAACTTTGAGCAACTTCCTAGTGATTTGATAAACACTACTTGGGAGTGGTTCACAAAATTTCTGAGGAGCGTCCCTGACCACAAAATAGTTGATGACCCCCTGGTAGAGATCTTCTGTCGTGCCCTTGATCAGAACAGTCAGGCCTGTGCTGACACTATCATTGGGGGCATATTTTTTGATCAACCATTGCAAGGATTGCAGAGCGAATGGAAAGACTGATCAAGACAAATCATGCATGGGGGCAACGAGACAGAGCATCCACTAAAAGTTCCTTTGTTGTCAGTGAGTTTCCAGAACAAGCCAAAAATTATGAACAGATCATGCAACAACTTGCTTAGATTCACACAGGTATGTAGGTGATGATGAAGTAGAGCGAAGATGAAACGACCCCCAAAAAAGTGCCCGAGAATGTGCTTTGGAAGTGCTCGAAATCGTAATTTTCGATATATTTCTAAATCCATGCGCGATATCAAAAATCTGACTTCATATTCTTGTTCAGGGGATCATTTTGAGTGGAAAGTAGGTCTAACCCCTATTTAAGAGCAAACGATTAGCAATTTCAATTTTCCAAGTGACGATTTCCAGAGAGCTTTTTGCGCCCCTGGCACGACGCACCAAGGGCGCACAGATGAAAATTAGTTTTTGTATCTTGTCCACGCCCCGGACATGTATATTTTCTGTGTAGTTATATTGCTTGTGGTCTAAGACTTTTAAGTCTTGGGCCCAAGTGCTCCCAAACGTAAAAATACATATACTTAGCCATTTTCACCCTCATATCATTCTAAACATTCCTCAATACTCATTCAAACACTTAGCAAAAATATTTTACTCCCAAACTCTAAGACTCAAAACTCTTTCTAGATCTTAAGGATTGCACTCAAGCTTCAAGTCTCCATTTCCAATCTTCAACAATTTCATCTCATAAGCTAAGGTATGTGGGTTTCCTTCATAGGTTCCTTTCACCCATGATGCCCAAGCTTCCTTTTATTCAAAATTGCATGATTTAAAGTTTATTTACTCATAGGTCTTGTCTATTATCAAAATCACTGCACACTATGTTGGAGTTTATGAATTTGTGATTGTTTTACCATGTTTTAGGCTATGAATCTAAGATCTATTGTAAGATTTGATGAATGATATTGATGTATATTACTTGAGGGTATTAACAAATATCTATTGAAGGTTTTACATTTAATTTTATAGTAGGATTTCACTCTTAAATTGCATGGTTTTACATTAGCACTACACACCCTCTAAGTGTTCGATAAAATGTCCCATTATGGTTTCTTGAGGAATTAAAGGTCCAATGTCTTATGAGTTGAATGACTATATGATGATTAAATGATAATGATATGATGATGAAATGAATGTACATAATGGTATTCTCTATATAGTGTTGGAATGTGCCATGCCTTACTTGAGGGTTGCGAGTCGGGTAACCCTGTTGGGGGTTTGTACCCATCAACCTATTGGGGGGTTTGCAATCCGGCACCAAGGGTGGTAGGGTGCGACTATCCATTAACCTTTGGGAGTTTGTGCCCATCAACCTATCGAGGGGCTTGTACTCTGGCACCATGGGTGGTAGGTACGACGATCCACTAACTTATCTGGGGGTTTCTACTTCGGTACCACGAGTGGTAGGGTATGACAATCCACCAACCTATTGGAGGGTTTGTACTCCGACACCAAGGGTGGTAGGGTAAGACGATCCACCAATAGTTTAATGGTCTCTTCTTACACATATGTTATATTCTATGTTAGCATGTTTTACTTAAGCATTAATCATACATGTCATATTGCTACTATGTTATCTGTTGCTTATCTCTATGCATTTTGATTATAATGCCTATCTATTGTTTCTTTGTATTCTACATACTTAGTACATTCAAACGTACTAACACATACTCTATGCTAACATGATATCACAATGTAGGAACCAGAGTCCCACTTGAGCATCCTCCTCCACGTGGCTAGCACGACTTCGCTCAAGCTTGTTTGTGAGTCCTCCATTCTGAGGACATTACTTATGATCTCTTGTTATGTATTAAGACTTTCTCTCTTGACTTTTTTATTAACTATGAGGGTGAGCGTGGTTGCTTTGTCTTGGCCCACCCTTTTATCTTATCATAGAGGTGTTGTTGGACATGTTATGTATCTATGTTATGAGTTTTGACTCCTTTGACTCTTGATGTTGATGTTATGAAGTTGTTCCTTAGCCCCGTCTATTCTACTTGTTATATTTTATTGCTTCCGCGACAAAGAAAGTGTAAAGATATGCTAAGAGGCTTGCTTGGGGTCCCTTCAGGTTCCTCATGCGCCATGTCATGACTAGGACCTAGGCTTGGATCGTGACAGAAGAGAAAGTGAATGTGATAGTTCATCAACCTCCATGTGCACCCATATACAAGGAGCCATATTATGATGAGGACACATGTTTTGTTGCTGCTCAAATGGGGGGTTTCCGAAGTAACGCCCAAGAGTCTAATCAGGACTATTGGCGCTAAGGTCAAGGAAACCAATGTCAAAACTTTGGTAGAAATGGAACTTACAGGGACAACCATAGAGGTTACTATGATAGGAACAGGGGTCTAGATGGAGATTGGGTCATAGAGAAGGCTTCACAAATGGTCTTTATGTGCCACTGCACAACTGCGACGCAGGTGCAAGCAGTTCTAGAATTGAGGAGATGTTTGATCGCCTGTTGAAGAAGGCTAAGACACAACACGAACTCTAAGGGTAACGAAATTAGAGATTTCAAGTATTAGTCAAACAATAGAGTCTCACTCTTCGGCTATCAAATAGCTGGAGCAACTGTTTGGTCAAGTGTCGACTCAGCTTAATCAGCATCAGAGCGGTACACTGCTTAACAACACAATATAAAATCCTAAAAATAAAGGACAGTGTATGGTGGTTACTACTCGGGGTGGCAAGACCACCAATGATGCTCCCATGTCTGTTGATTAGAAGATGTTCAAGAGGAGATGGTTGTGGCCATGGAAGCAGATGAAAGAGATGATTGTGGCAAAGATAGGGTAAGTGAAGCTGCTGAAGCATCACAGAGGTTGAAGCCTATTCTTCCTAGACCTCCTCCTCCCTTTCCTCAAAGAATCAATAAGAGGGAGGAGGAAGGCAAGTTCAAGCACTTTCTCTCCATGTTGAAGCAACTCTCCATCAACATCCCTCTCATTGAGCCATTGGAGAAGATGCCAAGTTATGCTAAGTACATGAAGGACTTGGTCACAAAAAAGCATACTGTGAGTCAGGAGCTCTCCCAAGAGCCTCAACATTGCAGTGCTATTGCTACGAGGTCCTTGGTTCAGAAGAGAGAATTTAGGTGCTTTCACCATACCTTGCACTATTGGATATGTGGAGTTCGCAAGGGCTCTATGTAATCTAGGTGCCAGCATTAGTCTGATGCCCCTTACGGTGTATAAGAATCTTGGATTAGGAGCTCTTACTCCAACTAGCATGCAATTATTGATGGCGGATTGCACAGTGAAGAAGCTTGTGGGGGATATTATATGATGTGCTGTCAAAGTGAAAAAGTTTATATTCCCTGTAGACTTTGTGATCCATGATTGTGAGGTCAATTTTGAAGTCTCTATCATATTGGGAAGGCCATTTTAGCCACTGGGTGCACCTTAGTGGGTATAGAGAAGGGCCAACTCAAGTTCAGATTCGGGAAAGATGAGGTTGTGTTCAACTTTAGTCAACAAGCAAGAAAAGAAAGTGATGTGAGAGTGGTTTCAATTGTTGGAGCTATTGATGATGTTGAACCAAAGGTACCACTTGAAGTAAGATTGGGTGTTGACACCTTAGAGGCAGTACTAATGAACTTCGACAATGACGGTATCCCAGACTATGAGGAGACAGTGAATGCTCCAAGCGTGTCATACGGTCCTAGGCACCAAACTAAGCTAGAGCTACATTTACAAAATCGAGAGTCACCACCCACAAGGCCCTCCACAGAAAACCCACCGGTGTTAGAATTGAAAGCCCTTCCAGCACATTTGACATATGTATTTTTGGGAGCCAAAAACACTTTGCCAGTCATAGTTGCTGCAGACTTGAATGAGGAGTCTATCAAATGGTTGGATGCAGGAGTAATCTATCTGATCGCCGATAGTGAATGGGTGAGTCTGGTGCAATGCGTTCCAATGAAATGAGGTATC
>JAOTQR010079203.1:0-10712 GCA_025774065.1 Solanum ossicruentum
GCCTGCCCCCTTTCCAACTCTTGTGTTCTCCTCCTCTGTCTCTGGTCCTCCAATTTCTGCGCAAAAGCCTGCATTCTTGTTATGTCCATATCTTTATTCAAGGAAGGAATAGTGCAGTCTCTGACTAGATACGTATCCAACCTATCTACATATGGATGGACTTTGTCTGACATTGTAGCAACTACATTAGGAGTATACCTTGCCAAGGAATTAAATTGAAGGCTATACTCCCTCACAGTCATATTCCCTTGATGGAGATTCAGGAATTGATCTTCGCGGGCCTCTCGGATCTCCCATGGAAAATAATGATCAAGAAAGGCCTTTTTGAATTCTTTCCAAGTGGTTGGAGGTGCATCTATACCCTTAGATTGTTTCCAAACTTCATACTACAATATAGCAACACCCTTTATCCTATATGTCGCTAACTCCACAGCTTCTGTACCACCCACGTGCGTAACATCCAAAGTACAGTGAATCTGGTCAATAAAGTCCTGGGAGTCTTCATTGGGATCTGACCCAGTGAAGGTTGGAGGGTCTAAATTGAGAAAATCACGTGTCTTGGTACCAGCTGCCCTATTTGTATCACCTGTACCCAGAACTGGACCTTCTTTCCTTTGACCTTGACTAGTAACTATACGGGTCAATAGTTAGACTGTATTCCTCAGATCCTGCACTATAGCATCAACAGGTGGTTCTGGAGGAATTTCACTGCTCTCAGGTTCATTAGGAACTGGAGGAGTTGGAGATATCTGTGATAAAAGACTCCTCTCGAATTTCATCTAGTTGTCTCACTTGGCTGGGTATACCAACCACCACTTCTACTGCCTTCCCTTTACCTTTGTTTTTCCTTGTTTCAGGCATCCTTGTTGTACAAAAGAATTTAGGAATTAGACATTATACACCTATTACACTTTACTTTATGGCACGATCTAAAGAATGGAAAGAAAGTAACAACTCCTAAATGCCACATAGCCTCATGGTTATAAATGTGGTGCACAACACATCGATAAACAAGATTCTACATAGGCACGACTTTGTAGACTACATAGGACAACCCGTTCTGATACCACTTCTATCACGCCCCAAAGTCCCGTAGGGCGGACCGGCACCCGTTGCCGATAAGGCTCGGGAGAACCAACCTGTAACTATATGCGTTCTACACATATTACAAAGGATTATACATTTGACATACCTTTAAGAAGACAAATAGTGATAATAAGTCAAAAAGAAATGCATGTGACTAGGCCGTTGGGGCCACGCTGTTTAAAGTGCGAGACATGACTTCACTATGCTTTACATGGTCTACAAAGACACTAAATAGAGAAAAACATCTGATAAGGGTCGGGATAGGCCCTACCTCAACAAACTATGCAATAAAAACACGTAAGCTCTAGACATGTACAAAGCCCCGAAGCAACCTGGAGCTTGATGACAGAGGCTGAATATCCTGTACTCCTACTAGGGAGATCTACTAGCACTTGTACTTGCAGCATAAAATGCAAGTTCCCCGTAAGGGATGTCAGTACGGGGTTATGTACTGAGTATATAAGGTAGGATATACTGTATATAAAGTAACAACTCAAATGGAACAATGCATCTGTGGAAGATCAGGGACCACCCTTAGTTATAATGTGGAATCATGTACTTTATGTTCTTTGTATCACTTTACCTTTACTGTAAAATTTGTACTGTAAAATCTGTGCACAATTGTAAAAAAATGTCCAGCTAATCAGTGGTGAAACTGTATTAGGATCGTCCCTATGCTAAGTTCTACATGAACCCTCTCGAGGTACCACTCGTAAACTGTATCGGGATCGTCCCTATGCTAGGTTCTTCACAAACCCCCTCGAGGTACCACCTGTAAACTGTATACTTTATCTTTCAATTACCTTTGAGATGATTCTTTTCTTATCCATAATATTGGAGCTATATGACTGTATATGTAGCATGTGACAAGTAGATAATCATACAAGACAATATGACAGTTACAAGAGTACATTGGATAAACAATGAAATGCATATGAAAGGGAACAACTTGTGAACTTTATTTCGTAACCAGAACTCATATAACTTGGTATTCAAACATGTATGCAATTGTGAAGGTGACCATTTATGGAATCATATGAACATGTACAAGAGTGGAGACATGGTTAATAGTGGTGTCGGAGTCGATGAATGCCTTTATATACCAAGGAGAGATCTATGTTTCATGCCAAGTGATACGAAATCAAGTAACCTTACATACCTTGTCGTTGGACCTCTTTACTATCTCAAAACAACCTTCCCTTCCTTCAAACAGTTATCTACAATATAGTAGACGATAAAACTAGCATTAATAGCCAAGATATACACCTTGACATCCCAATCACATTAGAAAAAGATACATGGGCAGCAAGCGGGTGTTGATAAACCCAGGCGTATTCCTTTAACCTTTCCGCCCTTAATCGTATTTTCTAATACACATTAGCATATACACATCATGTACAGCCTATTATAATACCATAACAGTCTTACAACAGCCCACAAAGCACAACACATCACAATTCCATGCAATCTAAAACGGACAGCATAACGTTACCTTCCTTCACTACCTTTCGACGTCGACAACTCCAAACTTATTCCAAATTTAACCAAACTGTTCCAGAAACATTTACACATATAAACAGACCTAAAACAGTCGTATAACAGAACTTAAGAAGTTATGAAGGACGTGAGCTAATAGCTTTACATACAACAGCCTGCAAATTCTAATCAACATAACGCTTAAGATAACTCGATAAAACGCGCTTGTTAAATGAAATCAAAATCAGTGCAGAAGCCTTAGGGTGATGTTTATAACTCAACCCATGCTAATAACATCAAGTTCTCTTCATAATACAACTCACAAACCATAGAGAAATCACTAAAACAAAAGGAAAATTTGCAGCAACTTTCTGCACAGAATCTGTCCAACAAATTTCAGCAGTGGTGCTAGCATTTATTTCGTGTTTTTCATAAGAAACCCATAGTAAACACATGTATAAACTTACTTACCACTTACTTCAATCTGTAGGGATTCTCCAAGAACCCTAGGAGAGTGTTAAGCTGCTTTACAAGGTGAAGAAAAGTTGAGAGAACTTTGAATACAAATCTGTTTTTGTTTTTGAGTTCAAGTGAACAATGAATTGTGCAAAAGCTTTGGAGCTCTTTATATAGGGCTACTATGCTGACTCTCTCTTGACTACTTGACCATCATATACCATATAACATTAAGTAGCTTACCCACCAGCTTAGCCCTCAAATTTGGGCATTTTTGGAGTACCAACTTGATGGACTTGGGCTGCCTATTTTCAGCTTTCACTCAATTTTTGGGCCTAATTTGCTAAGTGTATTGTGATGTCTTTGGGCCCCTTTTTATTATACTTCTTTGGCTGATCATATAGCCCATTTATGATACAAGAACATGGGCCAAAGTTACACCCTTACACGGACTTTATTCATAATCGGACTTAGACAAATTCGACGTCGAGCCTTCTCTCCGCTTAACTAGCGATTTTAAGCTAAGCAAGTAGCTGACTCACCTACTTGCTTCCTAAGTCCTACAAGCACCTCAATTCTCTCACTTCATTTTAAGGTCGTAACCTCCTCACTTCGATACAGAACATGTATTCACTTGACCCTCTTAAGTATTAGACGCACATATAGACCATTAACACAAGATTTAAGCACTTTTAAGATTTAGTGTCAATTGGTCCAAATAATGTCATGTTTAATTTTCTTTATGCTAATATTGTAAGGTGTGGGGTGTTACAGTGATATACTGTGATGCATCTATAGTTGGACCAGGTTGTGTTGATGCAGAGATGGAAGGTGATAACTTATGCTTCAAGAAAACTTAAGATCCATGAGAAAAATTATCTGACTCATGATCTTTAGTTGACAGCAGTGGTATTCGCACTAAAGATCTGGCGACACTATTTGTACGGAGTGCATGTGGCTGTGTTCATTGACCACAAGAGCCTGCAATAATTATTTTACCAGAAGTAGCTCAACCTGTGGTAGAGGAAATGGTTGGAGTTGCTAAATTATTATGATATGAGCATCCTCTACCACCCAGGTAACATTGTTGTTGATGTTTTAGCAGGATGTCTATGGGTAGCACTGCCTATGTAGAGGAAGGGAAGAGAGAACTAGCTAGGGAAGTGCATAGACTGCTCAATTGGGAGTGAAATTTGAGAAGAACAATGAAGTTGAGATCAATGTTAAGAATGGGTTTGTTTCATCCTTAGTGTTAGAAGTGAAGGAAAAATAAGACCAAGACCCTGTCTTGTGCCAATTGAAAGAAGCGGTTCACAGGGAGAAGGTGATGGTTTTCTCCAAAGGGGGAGATGGGGTGTTGAGATGTCATGGTAGATTATGCGTACCTGATGTTGATGGAATTCGAGATAGGATCATGGTTGAAACTCATAGCTCCAAATATTCTATCTATCCTGGTTCTACCAAGATGTACCATGACTTGAGAGAAGTCCATTGGTGGAATGGATTGAAGAGGGACATTGTTGGTTTTGTCTCTAAGTGTCCTAATTGTCAATAGGTCAAGGTTGAATATCAGAGACCATGTGGATTGGATCAGAACATTGAAATTCCTAAGTGGAAATAGTTGGTGATCAACAAGGATTTCATTACCGCCCTACCAAGATCCCGAAAGCAACATGATTGAATATGGGTGATTGTTGATAAGATGACAAAGTTAGCCCACCTTTTGGCAGGTATGACAACTAATACGGCCAAGGGGTATGCCCGACTGTACATTTGTAAGATTGTGAGGTTGCATGGGATTCCCTTGTCTATCATCTGAAATAGAGTAGCTCAATTCACCTTCTAATTTTGGAGATCTTATCAGAAGGGATCGGGTACGAGAGTGAATCTGAGCACAGCCTTCTACCCTTAGACGGATGGACAAGCAGAGTGCACCATTCAAACTTTGGAGGACATGTTGAGAGCATGTATCATTGACTTCAAAGGGAATTTAGATGATCATCTACCACTGATTAAGTTCGCGTACAACAACAGCTACCATGCTAGAACTCAAATGGCCCCTTACGAGGCATTATACGAGAGGAGATGTACATCACCAATTGGGTGTTTCGAGGTTGGTGAAGCTAAATTGGTTTGACCCAATTTTGTCCACTAGTCCATGGAGAAGGTGAAAGTCATCAAAGAAAGGTTGAAGACAGCACAAAGTCGCCAAAAGTCTTATACGGATGTGAGGAGAAGGGACTTGGAGTTTGAGGTGGATGATTGATTGTACTTGAAAGTGTCACCCATGAAAGGAGTCATGATGTACGGTAAGAAGGAGAAGTTGAGTCCATGTTATATTGGACCATACTAAGTTATGAAGAGGATTATGAAGGTTGCTTATGAGCTAGACCTATCTTTCGAGTTGGATGGAGTTCACTCGGTGTTTCACATTTCAATGCTGAAGAAGTGTTTAGGAGATCTGGCTTTGGCAATTCCTATCGAGAGTACGAGAGAGAAGGATAGCCTATCCTACAAAGAAATTCCAATATAAATCCTTGATCAACAAGTTCATAAGCTGAGGAACAAAGAGATAGCCTCCGTCAAAGTACTATGGAGGAATCAATTTGTTGAGGAAGCTATGTCGGAAGTTGAGGAAGCGATGAAACGAAGCTATGTGGGAAGTTGAGATAGCGATAAAACACAAGTACCAGGTACCTATTCATGTCGAATGATGATGATGTCGAAGGTAAGATCCCTATCCTTAACGCTTGCTAATGTCTCCTTTCATTGAGTTGAGGTATTAATCCGATTCTATTCCCAAGTCTAAGACAGAGATAGAAAGGGGGTAGATAACTGAGGGTTTAAGAGTTCCCAAGTGAAGAATGAGACGAGTTTTAAGGTTACTCGTGCTTCAATCCTACTCGTACTCTTTATTCGAGGACGAATGATCCCAAGGGAGAGATGATGTAACACCTCATAAAATTATTGAAATGCCCCTAAAACGTAATTATGTGCATAATGCGTCTTCCAAAACTCTAATGGGAAGTACGAAACTGGATTTGTGATCAGCGCAAAAAATCGAGTGGGAAAATGGTCTTGACCCAATTTTAGAGCAATCGGGTCAAAAAATAATTTTCAAAGTTTTGACCAAAATTAGTGAAGATGTACGACAGGGTTTCGACGTAGCCCCATTGCGGACCCACACATGTTTTTTCTCCAATTTCGATGGAAGTCAAAATTCTTGCAAATATAATGGTGAAATGTCGCAAACCAATGTTATTTTGGTGATGAGTTTTTCTTTTAAATTCAAGAAAGGTAATTTAGGTATTCCCAACCCATTCTAATACCCCAAAACGTACTTTTAAGCTTGATTTCGTATAAAAGGGTTTCAAAAACCCATCACCTTCAAGTTTAAAGCATAATTTCCTGAGAGAGATAGCAAGGGAGAGCCCAAAGATTTTCAACTTTCAGTTTAACTCTTGTTGAAATATAGTAAAATCCTCGTCCAGGTATGTAAAGGCTAGCCAGAACATGGGATTGTTCTCCCATATGCCTCGTAATTTGTGTAGGGAGAGTAGTTGATAGTTAATGGGTCTTGTATTACAATGTTTGAATGTTATATTAAAAATCTAACCTAAATTCTATAGATTTTCTCAAATTGATGATCATCATGCTATGAATTTATTGTTTACATGTATTATTGTATGACAATGTATCTACCCTTTATGAATCCCTTATTAAAGACTTCAAGAATGAACCTAGGGGTAATGACTAGAGCCTTGACATTTCTGAGTGTTTTGATTTTTGTGGTATGTTCCTGAGATGAGTTTATTAATGGCGAAAGTTGATGAATTTAGTATCCTTAGAGATTAAATGAGATTGAGATAGAGTTGGAAAGGATGATTCTAGTCCTTGAGTTGATGGAAGGTCAGACGAGATGAGGTCCTCGACCGAGGAAGTTAAGTTGTATAACCATCCTAATATTGATAGACTTATATGCATGACGAGGCTTTGTAGGAGTACTAGCACCACAATGGGTAAGAGTGAGTCCTGTTCGCATTCATTAACTATGTGGACAGCGTAGGAGATGATCAGATTGTAAAAGTAGATGTTTCCTTTGTCCCACAGAGAACTTGATAGACTTCTTTTATGATCCCCAAAATAGGCTTGTCCTTTACCCTGGCAAGGTACTGGGCAGATGTGGCAACAACATCTCTTCTTTGTATCATCACTGGCTCATAGGTGGTGGTTGACAGTTGTAGAAACTCCTAGATAATTTTCATGTTGATACTACTCTAAGATTGATGTGATAGTATGATGTATTGATAGATGGTGATGTGATAGGGTTTTGTTCCTTACTCTGAGTTGAGATTGAGTGAGTGATGAGATGATGTCATTTTATATTGTCTTACCTATATTATTTACTTTAGCCTGTTTTATATACAGTACATTCCAAGCACTAACGCCCTTTTTGGTGTTGCATCATTTTATGATACAGATTCTATAGACAGTGGACTTTAGCATATGAATCATTAAGGTTCAGAGTTCTTGATTCCAGACTTGGTTAATCCTCTCCTGACATTGGAAGACATCTTTACTTGCTTTCATTTCTTTAAGTTCTTTTATTGGACTATGGTAGTCATGACCTGGCATTGTACCTTCTTAGGTAGTATCTATAAAGGCTTCATAGACATAGTTGTATGATGGTTGATGTTGGGGTTCTTTTCCTCTTTTTATTCCATTTTACTAAGGTTGTTTCTGTTGTTCTTAGCACATATTCACATAGTAATTGTGATAGTCTTGTAGCCCACTGATAGTCAAATTTCTCTTTGTTATCTTCCGCTGAATTGTTGATGGAACTAGGGTGGTGGGACTAGATGGTTCGCTTGGGGACTAGCAACAGTCTCCAAGTGCCAGTTACGTCCAGGGTACCCTCCTGGGGTGTGATAATAACTTTTGACTTTGAACTCCAAATGAGGTTAAACTAGTTGCATTGAAAAGATAATTCAAAGAGTTTTCATTTGGTAGATCATGGTCCATGTCATTCTTTGTGTGCTAATAGTTATGATCGTTCAAACTAAACCCTTGCATAATCAACACTAGTAACTCAATTTATAGGAAAGTTTTGAACTACTCTAAGCGCTAGAGGTCCCCCATGACCCTAATCCACTTCCCATATAAGAATGAGTTTTGAACATAGGTGCATGTAAGAATAGAGTTATGAAGTGCCACACAATAGAAGTGTCATGATATTAGAAAAGCAAAAATAGAATTAAATAAGTGAATGGGATAAATATTGATACCGAGATGAAAATGAACATTTTTTAAAAAAAATTAAATAACAAATAGAGAGAAGAAAGATCTATTAGAGCAATAAATGGGCTTACGAATGTGAAATGTTGATTCAAGCTCAAATTGTTATTTAGAAATTATTACAATATGCACATAAATTCTAAGTCAAATAAATAAGAAACTTTGTAAAAGTTGTGTCACAATGACTATAAGAAAAAAAGTACAAAAAATAAGTAAGAAAGCTAATTAGTAAGGGTAATGAATTATAGTTTGAAAATTTATATTTGGTGAGCCAAATGCATGCGGTCCAATTATTCATTTAGAATATCACTAAATAATGCTCAAATTATATTATTATTACATATCCAATAATAAATTAAAAACATAAAATATAAAATTTTACGGATAAATATAATGACAAATAGAGTATGGATACTATTTCATGATAATATTAAGGCAAATATAATACGAATAGTTTTTCAACGTGAGACTAGGCAAATGTGTACAAAGCACATGCGCTAAATCTAATATATTAAAAAAGAGAAAATATTATGATATCATAAAAGCAAAAAATAAAATACAAAATGAGCAAAAAAAATTATTAATCCAGAGATTAAAATTGATATTTTTAAAAATCAAATAGTGAATAGGGAGAAGAATGATCATTGTTAGTGTCAAGGAAAGAACATCATCTTTAAAATAAAAATGAGATGTACCAATAATTTTCATTATTTAATGAACATTACTCTTTTTAAACTAAAAAACTGTTTTCCTTATGCAAGGTAAGTTCAATTGTATATGACAACTGCTAATCAACATTTTTTAATCATTATTTATGTTAGAAATTATTTATATACAAATCAATCATCAAGTTAATACAAGAAAGTAATTTTTAACCTTTTCAAGGTCGTTATTCTAAAACGAACAACTTCAACGTTTTTGAGTTTATTGTTCTAAATGTACAATTTTTAAACTTTTCAATTTATTCTTAAACGTTTTTCTTTAATTTTCTCAAGTTACTCTAAAACGTAAATTTTTTTAGACTTTTCTGAATTACTCTAAAATGTACAATTTAGCTTCTTTACAGTAAGGCCCCAACCATTCTCCACATGAATCATTTTTAGGTGTCAAACAATGACATACACATGGAATAATTATCCTCTTATTTTTACTGACTAAATTGTACAATTAAAATGACTTTTTTGAATTGACATCAGTTCATAGATATATAGTAAATATGTCTCATTTTAAATTCAACATAATATTGTTGTTGTAGGTATATCAACAAATTTGATTATCAGCGACGATTTATTTTGTCACTTAAAAGTGGTATTTCGTCACAAAAAATTGTCACGCCTAGAGAGGGTACCCTAGACGTAACAGGCATGCAAAAACTATTGCTAGCCCCCAAGTGAACCACCTAATCTCATTGCATTCGTTCAATCAACTCATATGCAGAAGATATAAACAGAATAATAGAGTATCAGTGGACTATCACAATCACTATCATATAAAAATTACAGAAGATGTATCTCAATAGAAAAGAAATGGGAAATAATCAATCCCGAAATAAACAATCAGCTGTCTATGTCTATGAAGCCTCTATAACTACCAGCTAGGAAGGTACCATGATAGGTCGTGCCTACCGCAGTCTAATGAAATAAGTCAACATAAATGAAAAGATAATCATTTCCTCCGAAAGCAAGGGAGGACTCAACAAGTCTCTGTTGGAAATCCGGGAACCTCATTGATTAGGTTGCTGAAGTCCTCTGTCTATAGAATCAGCATCATAAAATGATGCAGCACTAAAAGGGTATTAGTACATGGAATGCACTATATGTAAAACGATCTAAAGTATATATATATATATATATATATATATATGACATCGGATCATCAATCATTCATCCTCAGTGCAGAGTAAAGGACAAGAATTTATCACCTCACTATCCATCAAGACATCACAGAATCGCATCAACCTTAGAGCACTATCAACAAGGAACCTATCTGGGAGTTTCTATAACCGACAACCACTACCTATAAGCCCGATGATGATTCAATGAAGAGATGTCGTTGCCACATCCGTCTAGTACCTTACCGGGGTACAGGATGAGTCTTTCAGGGATCCTAAAAAAAGCCTGTCAAGCCCTCTGCGGGGAAAAGGAAACATCCACTTTCATGATCCAATCCTTTCCTACACTCACCACGTAGTTAATGAGTGCTGTGGGACTCACTCTGTCACACCCCTTCCTGGGGTCGTGACCAGTGCCCGATAGGGACATGTAAACACATACTAAGCCGAATTCCTTTATAAACATAGCCTGGAATTCTACCAAAATTTCGACAGAGTTTCCTCTGTTTTATTGACTATCCACACCTGCAGCAGCTTCCAGAATACACAGAAAAATACATACATATAG
>JAOTQR010079204.1:0-10711 GCA_025774065.1 Solanum ossicruentum
TTTATTTGTATTGGGACAAGCTAGAATGAAATATGCATATAGATTGTGGGATGACACTCATTGTTAATAATAGAGAGAGTGTAGCACACACACCATGGTGAGAGTACATAAAAGATAGAATTGTGTTTCTCAAATTTATAAGTGATAGTTTAAGTGTGTTTCTCAAACTTTCAATACTTTAGGTGTGAAACCAAAAAAAATGGTATAGTTTAAGTGTATTTTGTGTACTTATCTATGTAATATTTGGATAAAATGCATGAGTTGTTACTATTTAATGATAATTATTATTTGATTTGACCGTATAATACTGCATTGCGACTTATAAATTACAAAAGAAAATTTTGATTATTATAAATATTAAATTTATAAATAAATTTATTAAAAATATACAATCAAGTAAGAAAATATACAAGCCAATATATGTCTAATCCATATAAACAACACAAAGAAAATAAAAAAGTAAGAACTTTTTTTAAAAAATGAACCTCAAAAATAGATTAATACTTGAAAGAAAAGACGGAAGGCGGAAGAAATTTTTCAAAAGTTAATGCCGGGGGAATTAAGTAATACAAGAGTAGTAGATATATTAGGGCAAAATTTAATAAATGATAAATTAGAATTATTTCAATTTAAGTAAGAGTATAATTGAAAAAGAAATAGGAAACTATGAGATACCATTAAATTGATGATTTCAAAAAGTAAGAATTTTTATGATTACAGAACCATGAAATCAAATCATATCATACCAAATAAATACAGTTCTCTTCCTAACTATACCGTATCATGTCATACTACCAAAAATCATCATCCAAATAAGCTGTAAATAATTGTTGTATCCTATAAAGTTTAATTTATTTTAAAATATTTGGTGTTTTATTAAAAAAATATGAAGTTAGTCGAGTTTTAATTAATACTTCTGTGGGAGAAGAGTAATGTGGACAATACTCTTAATTATAATCAAAACGGTCAAATCTGTTTCGTAAAGACCAAAGATTCCAAAAGTTTAAAAGAAGACTAGTGTGGACCAAGAGTGTGTTTAGAATGAAATAATTTTTTTATTTTTTATTTTTAAATTATGTTTGATTGGTTAAAAGTTTTGAAAACAAGTTTCTTCGACAAAAATAAATTTTTCATAAAAATAAACAAAATGAGTTTTCTGGTGAAAAATAAATTTCACAAGTGCTAACCCACATTGTCTTCTTCCGCCATCACCTCTCAACCCACTCTGATAATATTTGCCTAAATTGCGGTTCTTTTGTTTCAATGTACGTAACATCATTTGATTTGATATTAAATTTTTTTTAAAAAAAAATAAAATTTATAGTTTAAAAACAGTCATATATATTTATGTGTATAAGTTATTACTCACATAAAAGATAAAAGTTGGCATTTAAAGTTAAATTGTTACTCTCTTTATCTTATTTTATGTGATATAATTTTCTTTTTGGCCTGTCTAATAATCTAACTCCATCATTATGGGTAGTCAATGGTAAAGCTGAGCAAAATTCAGGTCAAACCGTTAATCCAAATCGATTTTTTTGATTTATTGGACTATTGAATGGGATTATTGGGTTGATTAACATTTAATGATTTATCGGTTATCGATTCGGATCTTACGATCGGGGACCCTTAAACCCGATAATCGCCCGATATAGACTACTGCAGTAAAGTGCTAATTAAATAGTCATTAGTATCTATATTTCCGTAAGGTCATTCTTTTATAGTTTTATTTTATAATTCTATTTTCAGTTTTCAAATTTTCAACTTAACAATTACTCAATTAACTATACATGTTGGTTGTTGCTGCAATTTAATGTTTAGTGCTGTAGTGCACTACTGCACTTTTTGCTGTCCTAATTTTTACTTCTGTTTCAAGGTCTTTATTGAGTTTTAAGTTTGATACTTTTATTAGTAATGTATGCACTATGCCGTATGGATTGGAAACTGAAAAAGAGTAGGGATTAGGAAAATTGAGTTCTAAATTTTAAATTTTTAATTGTTAATGGTTTACTCAGAACCCATAAAGGTCAATAATTGATTAACCGATATCTTAACGGTTCCTTAATTATTTAGCATATCTACAAATCAATAATCAATAAGCAAAATTAATAATATTTAAAATCAAACTGAATCATCCGATACGCGGCCCTAGTCAACGGGGAAGGAAATTCGGCGAAAAAACTCCTGAGTAGTAATTAAAAAAGAATTAAGCCTAGGCTAGATTTGGATAAAAATTGAGCCATATGAGGTCTTGAGCAATTGGTAATAGATTGGGGTTTGATTTAAAAGTTTTATAAAAAATATATAAATACTTCTAGAAAAACCTCTCTGTTTAGGAAAAAATGACCTGGTTTGATTTTGTATGAAGTTTAAAAAAATAAAAAGATTTTCAATTTTATGATCCTAAATTAAAGTTATACAAACTATATTAAAATGTACTTTAATTTTGTCTTGAAAGCTAAAACTAAAAGCCAAAAAAATGACCATTCTATTGAAAAAAAAAGGAGTCATTCTTGTGAAGTATTATGTTCTTACATATGCAAGTATGCAGCATAAAAATGAACTAAAAAAAATTACTTATTATTTTCCAAAAGAAAAGATTAAATAAAACATTTTTTTTTACCTTTGTGAAACAAACACAAGGGTTTGTCCAACTCCTCGAAGCAGTGGGTACAAGGCGTATACAGATAGAGGCATTGAATTCCATTTAATGTTTGTATTCATTGTTCACCAACCCATTTTGCGCCTATAAAAGGAGACTCAAGGAAAGACCATTTCATCACTCATCATAGGATAAAGAAAAGAAAGAGAAAGATGGCAAGCAAGTTGTCCGTAGTATTCTTTTGTCTTGCTTTGGTTGTGATGGTAACAGCAAGAGAAATGCCAAGTGACAATGGTCTTTCTGACCAAAAGAATATTGTCGTAGGCTCTGGTGGTATCGGTGGCATTGGCAACAATGGACTGCCTTTTGGTGGAGTCGTAAGCGGGATAGGTGGAAATGTTGGTGGAATTGGTGCTGGAATTGGTGGTGGAGCTGGATTTGCTGGAGGACTTGGTGGTGGTGGTCTAGGCGGACTAGGTGGTCTAGGAGGACTAGGTGGCGGATATGGTGGCGGTGCTGGTGCTGGTGCTGGTACTGGTGGTGCAGGAAACCTTCCACTTCCATGAAGATTCTTTAGGTTTTATTATCTTTTTTAGTTCAAGTTCGTTTCATGCACGTTTGGTTATAGTTTATGGTCAAGTTTGCTAACTAGCTAGTGTGAGAAAAGAGTGTTTTTTTTTTCTTTTTTGTTGTTGATGTTTGGTTTCATGCATCCATAGTGTAATGTTACGTGATTTTTCCCATGTTTAACGTAATGTAAGTTGTTGCACTTTTCTTTCTTTTGGAGTCACATCTTCAAAGGTCAATGTTTTTTTTTTCTCTACCTTGTGAGATAGTTTGATAAGATTTGCGTACATTCTATCTTTTTTTATTATGTTGTTGTTGTTTTGAAGTTTGATTTGGCTACTTAAAAATTTACCGCTGTGAAAAGAAAAAAACACAGGAACTCTTCTAGATATACTGAAGTATAGGTCAACTCTGGCAAGCTTGCAATTTGAAGGCGAAGAAATTAAAGCCAAACAATGAACTCGCAGCAACAACTACAGTGTAACTCCATAAATTATATTTCTTTTGGTCTAAAATCATTCTGAGATATTTGTGTGACACCATTTGATTTTAAAAATGAATTAAAAAATATCTAATTTAAACACTTTAATAAGAGTTGTGGCATTCCATTAGAGTAATACATAATTCAAGTGTCTAAATAAAATATTCTGATAAATTTTTACTAAGAAATAAATATGAATTATTTTAATAAATAAATTTAAGAAATATTTTCCTTTCATATCAAATACACTTATATTACTTGTATTTTAATATGAATAAATAGGAGACAATTATATGTGAATTATGTAGCGCAATCTTAGCTCACCATTGAACAATACTGGACCTGAAACTACAGGAGAAGTTCCCATCCCCAAGGGCAATTAAACTGTTCCATAGGGTGGCCCAACAATTTTGTTTGTGAGCCAAAATTAACCTAAAATGCTGTGTACGTTTTCCATTAGCCAATTTAGAGCAAAAGTTAATGTGATTTGTAAGCTAGAAAGGTGAGTAATATAGTGTGGAAAACGACGTTAGCAAATAATGAAAACGGTTGATGTAACTAACAAAGATGTTCTGAATGTAATTTTTTCCCCAAACATCACCGTACAAAATGAGAACTAGTGCTGTTCTCAGTGACACACACAAACTAAACCAAATCCTGAACAAATATGAGCAAGAAACGAGACGTAATTACTACATGTAAAGTCCTTCTGGCACTCCCTCTTTCTTCTTGAACATCACCTTATCTTTCGCCTTCTTGAAATCTGCATGAGTCACCTGTAGAGAACATAATAATTTTGTCAACATCAATAGGAAAATGCAAACTATCAACTAAGAAGTTTTACCGCACCACTGCAACATCATTTTACAACCCCTACGGGACATGAACTCGAAAACCAGCCATTAAGAAGTTCAAATTATATAATTCTGGGCGTACGTGGTTTATGCCCCATTGTAAGGAACAATGTAGTTCCTACAATTATAGGTAGAGATTGTATGTAACCCCTCTGTTACTTATTCATACATAGAAAGATTAAAGAAAACTTAATACACTAAAGTCGGCAACTTCAACTCAGCCCAAACAAAGCCCCCCCAACAAGCTAAGCTCCGCATTCTAGCGAGAACTAAATTTTACTCAACTTGTCTTCTCATGAACCCAGTTAATGAACCAATTATAACATGCTCCCAGATCAATTGACATTACAACAAACAACCCCACACACGGAATGAAGATGTGCACTTGGTAAATTCCAAGTGCATTTGGGTGCAAATTGGGACCAAACAAAATCCCCCCCCCCCTCTAAAAGACACACTTAAATTTCCATTTTGAGGTCTTACCTTCATACGCCGTTCTCTTAGAGCAAGCAATCCAGCTTCGGTACATATTGCCTTGATATCAGCTCCAGAAAATTCATCCTTGGTCATAACAAATTCTTCTAGGTTGACATCATCAGACAAAGTCATCCTTCCTGTGTGTATCTGAATCCCAAAATAGATTTTCTAGTCAACAAATAGGAGGCAAAATCCAGGACTCATCACGCAGTAATATTTGCAAACATCACAATAACAAACCTGGAAAATGCGCCTCCTGGTTTTAATATCAGGAAGAGGGAACTCAATCTTCCTGTCTATTCTACCAGGTCGCAGTAGGGCAGGATCAAGACTTTCGATTTTATTTGTAGCAAGAATCACCTTCACATCTCCTCTGGAATCAAAACCGTCTAGCTGGTTCAACAACTCTAACATGGTCCTCTGGATCTCACGTTCACCACCAGAATGTGCATCGTACCTGCGGATGAAGACATTAACAGAAATCCACAATAGTTTAATCTTGAAGATTCTGAAGCCAGAGACAAACCTCTTGGTACCGACTGCATCAATCTCATCAATGAAGACAATGGAAGGTGAGAGATCATCAGCAACTCTGAAGAGCTCCCTCACCAATTTAGGCCCATCTCCCAAGTATTTCTGAATCAGTTCACTTCCAACAACACGCAAGAAAGTTGCCGAGGTGGAGTTTGCAACTGCCTGAACAAAAATCAATAACACGGCTCAGACCTTTTTTTTTCTGAGAAGGTACCATTTGTGTATTTGACAAGGTAAGACAGCTCAGATTTCATCTTTTGTATACCCAGAGACAGTACAACGACAGCAATTAATAAACACTCAACAGAGACTGTACTACTACCACCGATCGATTTTAAATGTATCCAATGAAACCAAGGCGGCGTTAACTATTTTCCCCCAAATCTACCTGTGCTCCTTTAGAAGACCTAAAATGTCTGAGAAGATGTTAAGGGTAATTTGAAGTGATATAAAGGGTAACTTCGTCAAATAACCCCTTATAATTAAAGCTTTTATATGGTTTTGTTAAAGGGTGCCCCATAAACGCCATTTAAAATGGAACAGAAGAAGTAATTGCTAATGGTAGTTACACAAATACAATAGATAGCATGACAGTTGAATGGGTTAATAGTAGCCAGACCCTGAAAAACCATCCAACAAACCAATCATTCCTCCAAATTCAAAGACACAGCATGATGCTCAAACAGGCCAATAGCAAAACTCGCATAAGGCATCCAACAAATCAGATTTTCCTTGAAAAATTGACATGGGCACTACGAATGAACTTTTGTAGAACCATCATTGTAATGTCCACATGATAATTTCAAGTAACTCTACATGCCATGACATGTTCAAAATCACCCAAACAGAGAGTGACACTCAACTCTTCCTAAAGAATCTGCACATCAGCATATGAATCCATCCCAAAAAGTAATTCCATTGATACCAGACTTCAGCCAAATGTATTCGTAAGTAAACTAGGGCATTACAAGAAAACCCTTGACTTTCTACCTGATAACACTTTCTATGTCATTTATCAATATTTCCATTTCTTCACAAAAGCTTAGTGGCTTCTATAAAACCCCAGTCCAACATTAAAAAGTCATATCTGGGGAATATATTTGGTAGGATTAATTATTTCTTTAGAAATTTCAAAGAACATGAAACAGTATTTGATCAAATATTCTTCTGATTTACCAACCTCTCGGTCTTACTTCAATCAAATAAAAGACCTTCAACTCCAGACAAAGGAGAACAAAGTGGAGGAAAGAAAGTATTTTTAAGTCCATTATACAAGAGAAAATTTTCACAAACCTTTGCAAGCAAGGTTTTCCCAGTCCCGGGCTCCCCATATAGAATGACCCCTTTAGGAGGTTTTATACCAATGTCTTCATACAGCTCAGGGTGAGTCAAAGGAAGCTCAACAGCTTCTTTAATCTCCTGAATCTGAGCATCCAATCCGCCTATATCAGCATAGGATTCCAAAGGAGCTTTCTCAACCTTCATGACAGACACCATTGGATCAACGTCGTCTTGTAGAAGCCCAACAACAGATAGAACCTGAATAACATAGATAAGTAAATGAACCATTGTCAAACTTACATAATTTTCTACAAAAAATAGAGGACAAAGAGGGAGATCTTTGCTGAAAAATTACTGCTACAAAGAAGAGAGTTTATACATAAGTTAAAATGGCCCATCCTCAATGGGGAAACTTTTTCTACAAATAAAAAGGAAGAGGGAGAGATTTGCTGAGAAGATAAAGAGAACATAAAATGTTTGATAACATGTGTATGAAGAAAATAAGAGCATTGCGGACAAATTTTGAGACCCATTAACCCATGAGATAGTGAATCAATTAGCCACAGGGATTATTTCAATGACGACGTCATTCCCCAACTAAACAAAACAGAAAAACTGATGACCACATAGGAGTCCTTTTATCACTTCTCAAGTATTGCCATAGATACTCTCACAAAGCATTAAAACCTGGGTAATGGAAGATGTTAACCTAGAAGACATGTCAAAAAGAAAAGAAAATGTTCATTCAATGGGATATCACGAACTCCAAGTATTTTATCAATTTTTTGGTGACACAGTGAAATGTTAATTCAAAAGGATATTACAAACTTTAGGTATTTTAGCAGTTTCTTCGTGGCATACTACAATGTCAATTCAAAGGATATTAGGATTCTGGATATTTTATGAGTTGTTACGTTAATAATGTTATTAGTAATTCGATTGGAGCATACATTACAAACATCAGAAAAGTGGACCTTCATAACCAGGAAAACTAATCAAAGCAATCATACCCTCACTACCCTTGAGCACTTTGAAAGCAGCTAAATGATAGCTGCCCGACTGTACAAACCACTGTCGCTTTCATTAGGGTCCCATGTGCACAATCTAAACCAGAAAGGTAATTGGATGTAGAAGAGCATATCTTCTGCATAATAAGGTAAACTTGGGGGTTGGGGTGAGTGGAGAGAGAGACACCAAATGAGTTTTAAACAGGAAAGGTTTAAAAGGTCTTGCTACAGCACTAGAAAATCTAATCAAATATAGAATGACATCATTAAAAACACCAAAAAAATCTTCACAAGATTTGCAAGCCTACAATAGTCAAAAATCCATAGACATGTTTGAAATTGCAAAGCTAAAGCCTAATATCCCTAAAGAATTGAGTGGCTCCCTGATAAATATTTGAATCTTGTTTCCACTATACAGTTAATAGATTGGAAGATGTAGAGGATACGAATTAGGGTAGAAGGTTAGTAGGTAGGAGTGTGTTCATACTAGTGGGTAGGAGTAATTTGCCTTGTTGCCTTTACTAGTAGTTGTTGGACTATTCCTGTCTTTTAAATGACAAAGGGAACCCACAGCTGCTACCCTTTGGGTGTGCACAGGGTAAACTCCCGCTCCTATACAATAGCTTGCAAACCACATAGGAGAAGTTACCCGCACCAGGCTACAAACTCGACCCAAAAGTTAAAAAAATCCATCTCAAGCTTGTTTGTAGGTTGCAGTTTGTAGTAACCTTATCACCAGAATCAACAATATTTGGCTTGAGATGAAATTGATGAAGAAACATGGTTAATGAGGATTCATATTACGAGCTCGATTCTGTTACTACAATGAAGAAACTCAACCATATTTCTGTCACAACCCTGTTCTTAGATTTTTATTACTATCTATTGTTCTGTGCAGTTCGTTTACAGTATTCTTTTGTTGCAATACTATTCAACTACTATTTGTTGTTTCTATTGCTACCTATTGTCTCTTGTACTACTATGTCTTTTTCTAGATTGTTTTTGTCTTGAACAGAGTGTTTTATCAGAAACAACATCTCTAAATCACCTTGGAGGTAGAGCTAAAGTCTACATATACTTAACTTCCCTGGACTTCACTTTGTAGGACTACATTGGGTAATTTTTTAAAGTTAAAGACCATTGGGTATGTCGTTGTTGTTGTAGAGACCACACTATAATAGCGAAATAAGCATTTAGGCAGCCAATGCTCAAAAAATTTATGTAGAACATATAAAGTCAGAGCATCTGAAAAAGGCCCATAAACAATGAACTAGCTATGGGCTGGGATGAAACACCACTCAAGAGCTAACAATTGAGAAAAGCACCCATTGATAAGGTAATTGCTCCACCCAACAATATCAAAGCATCAGTCTCAAATGTAATTGCTCCACCCAACAATATCAAAGCAACAGTCTCAAACAAGTTCGGAATCGACAATATGAGTCCTCACTAACCATGTTTCTTCATTAATTTCATTTCAAGCCAAATAAATAAAATAAAATAAAAGCATGAAGAAAGTTCTCTATATTTCTAAGCTCCCTAACCAAACAATCTGAATACCCTCGGTTACCCATGCTTATATCCTCATGAATCTTCAAGAATGCAGCTATTGCATGCTCCTCACTACAGGATATACTTTTTATAATTAATTTCATTAAACCCTTGAACACTCCCTCATTTCAGAGAGGGTAAATCATAATAATTAAACAAAATTGATAAGAACTACCAATAATTAATCACAGACCTAAAATTCCGTGATTCCAATCACTAAAAAGGCATTGATTGAAACATATTCGGCTTATGTTCCATTTCAAAGTCCAAATCCAATAATTAACATTCAAGATGAACTACCAAATCATTACCTACTTAGGAGCATAACTTACAGTACAGAACTTACAAATGTCAGTTCTTAACTTCACAAATATTTAAATCAGCGCTATGAAAAGGAACACATACTATTCTAAACCCTTAGTACGTAACCGCCAATGAAACATCACAATGAATTAAAGAAGATAACAGTCAATTACCTTATTATGCATCAAAATGGCACAACCAGGTTCCAATTGGTCCTTATCCACAAAGGACAAGATCCCTACATAATACTCTGGCCCAACTGAAGAAGAAACTATGGCATGGTTCTCATCAATAAGCTCCTCTAGGTTGCCCACGCTCATCGGAGAACCACGTAGATCATCAACCTTAGATCTATCATCTTCGGTTTTCTCTTCCTGAGGTTTAAGTCTCTCCTGATTAGCCACGAATTCTTCTTCCATTAAAAGGTAATCTTTGATCCGCTCGAGCTTTAGAAGCCGAAGCTTGCACTTGGTCAGCGGTGTAACAGTCGGGAGCCGAGCTGCCGCTTCGGGTCCCTTCTGTTTGCGCTGCTTACGGCCGACTCGAGCCGGTGGAGCAGCCGGCTCGAACTTTTTCTCCTTCTTGTCTCCGTCGTTCTTTCGGTCCCCGGGAAGTTGCCGATTAAGTCCACCGGGCGTTCCCTGACCCATTGATTCTACCAAGCTTCACTAACTATGGAGAAAGAGGAGGAAGGTTTTCAGAAATGGTGTCTTTTTTGACAAGAAATATTATCACAGCGTGACTAATTGAGAGAGAATAAATAAGGGTATCTAACGAGCCCGGACAGGCCCGTTAATATTTGGGTCACCAGTTAGGGGTTAGTCCATAGAGATAACAACAATAAAAACATAATTCATGAATCTCACATAAAGTAAGATTTGATTTGAGAATGATAGAGTTTATGCTGATATTATCACTATTTTATAGAGATAGAAAAATTATTTTTAAAAGATTTTCGTCTCAAAATATATCTATCCCTGTAACACCCCACATTTTATATGTACTAATACTATTTAAATAAATCATGTTATGGTTTGGTCAAATTTGCATCAAT
>JAOTQR010079205.1:0-10710 GCA_025774065.1 Solanum ossicruentum
TCTTCTTCTTCTTCTTCTTCTTCTTCTTCTTCTTCTTCTTCTTCTTCTTCTTCTTCTTCTTCTTCTTCTTCTTTTTCTCTTCTTCTTCTCTTCTTCTTCTAATTTTTCTAAGTTTCAAGAACAAGAACCCACATATATATCGACTTCAACTTTCCGAAATTGCAACATAAGGGGTCCATCTTAGCCTATTGATCAATTAGGTCGCAAACTTTTTTCTTTTGATCCAATTAAGGACTTCCGACTCCAATTTAATTATACCCACCATATTCACTTAATACTCTACTCAAACACCGGCAATATACTTAAGTTTAAATTACCCGACGTCCACAAAAAAATTTCCCAATTGTATAGTTATCCCTAATTAAAATAATTACGGAGTCTAACAGATGCCATATGGTGTGTGAATATACTCCTCGATCCCTACATGGTGAGATCATGTAGGCAAAAGTATGTGTTAGTATATTTGAATGTACTCAGTATGAGGGCATGCAATGCATGTGACTTATCCAACCTGTATTCAATGTTAGATGACAATGACACATAATATAGAAAAAAAAGTGTATATCCAAAGAAGAGTACTATATAATTATGCAATCAAATTCATGATGCATGAAATGTAACAATGCTTGTATATAGTGGGGATGTGACCTCAACCGACATGAATAAGACCAAGCGAGCTATTACTTGGAATCTCAATGAAATTCCCTTACTAGTAAAGAGGTGGTCTACTTGCCAAAGGAAAATCATATTTCACCTTACGAGTATGTCCATTTTGGAGAAGAAATCTTCCTTACGGGCATCCCCATTTCAATAGGACTTTCACAATATTTCACATCATACTTCTCCTTACGGGTATCACTATTTCGGAGTATTGACCTTCTGTCACGCCCCGGGAGGGTACCCAGACGTGGCCACCCAGAGGCTATTGCTAGTCCCCAAGCAAACCACTCGGTCTCAAGACAGTCATTCAATCAACTATTCAGTAAAAATCATCAAAAATAGAGTAAATGGGATAGTGAGCAATACAATCACCTATGTATTAAAGAAATAAGGGCCATAGGACAAAATACTAGTCTCAACATTCATAGCATAAAATAAATTTAAGAAACTCAGTTTAGAAAGGGAAAGACCCCAACATCAAAACCATCATCTCTATGTCTATTGAGTCTCTACTTCCACAATCTAGGAAGGTACCATGACAGGCCATGGCTATCATAAACTCTAAATAATAAACTCAAATCATATGAAAGGAAATAAATTGTATCCTCCGAATGTAGAAAAGGACTCACCAATCTCTAGAACTATAGAACTCTGAACATGAACGATTCACCTGCTGAAGTCCTCTATCTTCTGTATCTATATCATAAAATAATGCAACGCCAAATGGTGTTAGTAATGGGAATGTATAGTGTGAAAATAGCTGAATGAAATAATATAGACAGAAATAATATAGAATAATCTCAACTGATAAGATACTTATCTTAGGTAAGGTTAAGGAGTAGACAATAACTCATCATCATCAATCAAGACTCATTCCATCAACTCAACATCAGAGTACTATCAGTGTGGGACCTATCAGGGAGTTTCTCTAACCAACAATCATCACCTATGAGCTGGTGATAGTACAATAAAATGATGACATTTCCATATCCGTCCAGTACCTTGTCTGGGTAAAGGATGTCACATTTGTGGATCCACAAATAAAGAACATCAAGTTCTCTTTTGGGACTAAGGAAACATCTGATTCTACAGTTCAATCCTCCCATATGTTGGCCACGTAGTTAATGTGAGCGAGTGAGACTTACTCTTACTCAGTTCGGTGCTCAATACTCCTCCCAGGACTCAATATGCTTATAAGATATCAACATCAAGATTACTCTTCATCTAGTCTCCTTGGACATTTTAACTCAACTCATTACTTCATCTATCAACTCTTGGACTCAAAATATTCTTTTAGAATTAAGTTTCAAGCTCTATAAGATCTAAGTATATCAATTTCATCAACATCATCATCAACACTCTCCATTTGGGACCACAACTATGTCAATAAGCACATTTATATCATCAAGGCTCCAAACATTATCCCCTAAGTTCGTTCTTGAAATCTTTAACCAAGTAGCATATAAAGTTGTATAAAATACTTCATAATAAAACATGTGCACAGAAAGATTCATTTTGTGATGATCATCAGCATGAAAATTACAAGGAATAGGTATACTTTATGAGAAAATATTCAAGAAATTCATACTTGAAAGTTCACTAGATTCATCTATTGATTCAATTTAATTAAGGGGCACAGGGAAGAATAATTTCATGTTTTAGGTTAGCTTTATATATCTGAGATGAAAAACAACACCAATCTTCTCAAGAAACTCAACTCAGACTCAAGACCTTAAACTCCTTTTCTTTTTTTCTCTCAGAACTCTCACTTTGAAAGCTAAAACCAAAATGAGTTTAGAAACCCTTAATCTAAAGAAAACCGATGTTAAACACATTTTTGGGACTTGGGAGGGGCTGAAAAATGTCCAAAATGCCCTTCTAGAATTAAAAGAAAAAACACTCACCCAAAAGCACACTGTCCACGTCGCGCCCTAGGTGCGGACATGTGTATTTCACGAAAATTCTTCGAATGCATCATTTTCTAGAAAACTAAAAAAACAAAAATGTAAGTGTACATCCCAAGCGCGTCGCACCTTGGGGCGCACATCAAAATTGGTTTTCGATTTGCATCGAAAAACTATCTTTTGATCTGATTACCCTAAAATCTGACTAAGACTATTTTCCCACTCAACTTTTTGTGCTGATCACAAATCCAGTATCAGATTTTCTATTGGAGCTTGGAAAGACACGTTATGCACACATCTCCTCTCTAGGGGTATTTCGATAATTTTACTGTGTATTACCTTTTTCTTCTCCTTGGGATCATTCGTCCTCGAATAATGAGTAGAGGTGGAAATAAAGCACAAGTAGGCTCAAGACTTATCTCAATACTCACTCGACAACTCAAACCCTCAACTCTTCATCAACCTCTATAACTCTACTCAGACCCAAGAATAAGCACATCGTTTCGAGAATGGAAACATCAATTAAGTTAAGGATAGAAACATTACCTTCGATATCATCATCATTTGGCATGAATAGATGTGGGTACTTGGTTATCATAGCTTCCTCAAATTCCCACGTAGCTTCCTCAACAAATTGGTTCCTCCATATGACTTAACTTGATGGAGTTTATCACTTTGTTTCTTAGCTTATGAACTTGACGATCAAGAATTTGGATTGGAATCTCCTCATAGGATAGGCTATCCTTTACTGCAGTACTCTCGATAGGGATCACCAAAGTAGGATCTCCCAAACACTTCTTTAGCATCAAAACGTGGTACACCGAATGAATCCCATCTAATTCGGAAGGCAATTCTAACTCATAAGCGGCCTTCCCAATTCTTCTCACAATTTGATAGGGACCTATATAGCGACAACTCAACTTTCCTTTCTTCCCAAACCTCATAAAACCCTTCATAGGTGATACTTTAAAGTACACCCAATCATCTACCTCAAATTCAAAGTCCCTTCTTCTCACATCTATGTAAGACTTTTGGCGACTCTGGGTAGTCTTCAATCTATCTCAACTAATCTTCACCTTCTCCATAGACTGGTGGACAAGGTCAGGTCCAGTCAACTCAGCTTTCCAACCTCAAACCACCTAATCAGGGATCTACATCTTCTCTCATACAAGGCTTCATAGGGGGCCATTTGGATACTTGCATGATAACTATTGTTATATGAAAATTCAATCAATGGCAAGAGGTTGTCCCAATTCCCTTTGAAGTCAAGGATGCAAGCCCTTAATATATCCTCCAAAGTATAAATGGTGCACTCTGCTTCACCATCTGTTTAAAGGTGGAAGGCTATACTCAGATTTACCTTAGTACCCAATCCCTTCTGAAAAGATCTCCAAAATTGGGAGGTGAATTGAGCTCCTCTGTCCGAGATGATAGACAAGGAACCCCATGCAACTTCACAATCTAATGAATGTACAATTTAGCATACTCCTCTGTAGTGTTAGTTGTCTTAACTATCAAGAAGTGGGCTGATTTAGTCATCCTATCCACGATCACCCTAAATCAAATCATGTTGCTTTGGGGCCTTGGTAAACTAGTAATAAAGTCTATGTTGATCATCTTCCACTTCTACTCATGAATTTCAAAGCTCTAAGCTAGTCCACATGGTCTTTGATGTTCAACCTTGACCTATTGACAATTGGGACACTAGAGACAAACTCAACAATATCCTTCTTCATTCCATTCCACCAATAGACTTCTCTCAAGTCATTGTACATCCTGCTGGAGTCAGGATGAATAGAATATCTGGAGTTGTGAGCTTTAACCATGATTCTCTCTCGGACAACATCAACATCAGGCATACACAACCTACTCTAGTATCTCAACAGCCCATGTCCCCCTTTGGAGAAGTCCATCACTTTTTGCTTGTGGAAAACTTCTTTTAGTTAGAGTAGGATAGGATCTTGGTCTTGTTTTTCCTTTACCTTTAACACTAGAAATGAAGCAGACCTATTATAAACATTGACCCCGCCTTTATTATTTTCTTCAAGTTGTACTCCTAATTGGGCCAATTTGTGCACTTCCTTAGCCAATTCTTTCTTCCCTTCCTCCACATAGGCAGTGCTACCCATAGACAACCATCTAAGAGAATTAGTAACAATGTTAGCCTTACCTGGGTGGCAGAGAATGCTCATGTCATAATTCTTGAACAATTCCAACCACCTCCTCTACCGCAGGTTGAGTTCTTTCTAACAGAAGAGATATTGCAAGCTCTATGGTTAGTGAACACGTCCACATGCACTCCATATAAGTAGTGGCACTAGATCTTAAGCGCGAACACCACTGATGCCAACTCGAGATCATGAGTTGAATAGTTCTTCACATGAATCTTAAGTTGTCTGGAAACATAGGCTATCACCTTCCCTCTTTGCATCAGCATACAACCTAGTCCAACTCTGGGTGCATCATAATATATCACAAAGTCTTCCATCTCATCGGGCAAAATCAAAACTGGTACTGTAGTCAATCTAGTCTTCAACTCTTGAAAACTCATCTCACATTTATTAGACCACTGGAACATGACCTTTTTCTAAGTGAACTTGGTCAATGGTGTGGATAAGGAAGAGAACCCATCAACAAATCTGCCATAGTAGCCCGCCAACCCCAGGAAACTTCTTATGTCGGTTGGAGCGGTCGGTCTGGGCCAGTCCTTAACCTCTTCTATCTTCTGGGTATCCACTCGAATACCATCCCTGAGATAGCATGACCTAAGAAGGCCACTGACTTGAGCCAAAACTCACATTTCGAAAACTTTCCATATAATTCATGGTCTTTGAGAGTTTGGAAAACCACTCTAAGATGATTGGCATGCTCCTCTTCATCCTTAGAGTAAACTAGGATGTCAACAATAAATACAATCATGAACATGTCAGGATATGCTCTGAATACTCTGTTTATCAAGTCCATGAAGGTTGCAGGTGCATTAGTTAGCCCAAAGGACATGACCAAGAATTCAAAATGGCCATACCTTGTCCTAAAGGTTGTCTTTAGAATATCACATTCCCTTACTTTCAAGTGATGGTAACCAGATCTGAGGTCTATCTTGGAGAAGCAAGTGGCACCCTGAAGTTGGTCAAATTGATCATCGATCCTGGGGAAAGGATACTTATTCTTTATTGTGATCTTGTTCAGTTGCCTATAGTCTATACACATTCTGAGAGATCCATTTTTCTTTTGCACGAATAGGACAGGAGCACCCCAAGGAGAAACACTTGGCCTTATGAAGCCCTTATCTAACAAATCTTTCAATTGCTCTTTCAACTCTTTCAATTCAGCAAGGCCATCCTATCAGGTGGAATCGAGAGAGGCTGGGTATCGGGGAGAACATCAATCCCAAAGTTGATCTCCCTATTAAGAGGGATTCCAGGCAGATCCTCAAGAAACTCATTTATGATCGAAATGACTCTAGAGTAGGAGGGTCAATATCGTCAGACTTAACTAGCACGAGATGGTAAATACATCATTTATATTAGCTTTTTGGATCTAAGATAGGAGCTAAACTTGCCCTTAGGTACAATAGAACTCTCCTTCTACTCTAGGACTCGTTCATTAGGGAATTGGAGCTTAACAATTCAGGTCCTACAATCAACGGAGGCATAACAGGCATAAAGCCATTCCATGCTAAGGATCACATCAAAATCCACCATCGCCTACTCTACTAAGTTAGCCAAGGTATCCCTATGATAGATGGATACTACAGAGTCTCTGTAGACGCTTTCAGCTAGGATAGACTCACCAATAGGAGTGGAAACAGAAAAGGGTTCAAGAAAACACTCTGGAAGAATCCCGAACCAACTAGGCACATAGGGAGTTATAAAAGATAAAGTGGCACCCGAGTCAAGCAATGCATAACAATTAACTTGTCTCACCTCCTGCACCTGTAGTAGTACCCCTTTGATGACTGCCAGTTGGGGGTGCTGCGGAGGACTGTGCATTATTACTTCTATCACCTCATCTTCTCATAGGACACTCATGCTGGAAGTGACCAGTCTATTGTCACGACCCAAGCCTAGGGTCTTGATGTGATCGGCGAATGGGGAACCCTCAGGGACCCCAAACAAGCCTCGTAGCATATCATTACACATCTTTGGTCGCGGAAGTAATTAAAAAACATTTGAAGAATGAAAATAAATGCAAAAGGGCTAAGGGAGAAATTGTCATAGCATAGGATCAAGAGATAATAGAATCAACTCATAGCATAAATATATAGCTTTATCCAACGACGCCTCTACTATATAGATAAGAGCAGGGGCCAAGATATATAACCATGCTCACCCTCATAGTCAACAAGATCGATACATCAAGGACAATAATGTCTTATAAATTGCAAGAGTTCATAAATTAGGTCCCTGAAATGGAGGACTCACCAACTATCTTGAGAAGGTCATACTAGCCATGTGGAGGAGGATGCTCAGCAGGGACTCCGGTTCCTACATGGTGATATCATATAGGCCAGAGTATGCGTTAGTACATTTGAATGTACTAAGTATGTAGGATGAAATGATACAAGAGATAAGCATCATAATCAAAATGCATAATAATAGGCAAGGCATAATATAACAATATTGCATGTATGATCAATGCTTAAGTAAAGCATGCTTAAGTAACTCATGCTTATATAGGATAACATATGTGTAGAAAAGACCAAGACATATTTTCAAAGTACAAACCCCTTGGTAGGTTGGTGATGATGCTGCCCTATAGCCTAGGTACCAAGGTACAAACCCCTTAATAGGTTACTAAGGTACAAACCCTTTGATAGGTTAGTTATGATACCTCCCCGTCACCCTGGTGCCAAGGTACAAACCCCTTTATAGGTTACCAAGGTACAAGCCCCTTGATAGGTTAGTGATGATACCGCCCCATCACCCTAGGCCAAGGTACAAACCCTTTGATAGGTTACGAAGGTACAAATCCCTTGATAGGTTCGTGATGATGATGCCCCATCACCCTGGTGCCAAGGTACAAACCCCTTGATAAGTTAGAGGATGGTCACACCCTACGTCCCATGGTGATTGAGGCATACCCCTTAATTGGCTATGGTTAATCCAACACTATATAGAGAGATATCATACACATAATTTTCTTTTATCATCATCATAACATCATATGCATACTCTTCTTTCATCATCGTAACATCATTAATAACATAATACATTCTTTGGACGTTCAATTCCTCAATAAACCATAACCGGACATTTTGTCAAACACCTTGGGGGTGTAATGAGGGTAAAAGATCATGTAATTTAGAGATGAAATCATGTAGAAAAATCAGTGGTAAAGCCTTTAGTATACACCTTGCAATAACCCCAAGACATTCATATCAAAACCTCTCATCAAAACTTACAATAGATCCAAGATATATAGCTCGCAACATAGCAAAATAGTCACAACTTTACATAGCTTTAACATAGTTCATAGACATTTTCATACTAGTAAACCCATTTGTAAACTCAACTTTAAATCATGAGAAAAGGAAGCTTGGGTATCATGAGTGAAAGGAACCCATGAAAGAAACCCACATACCTTAGGTCTAGAGTTGCTTTGAATTGAGATTAGGAAGAATGGATGCTTGGAAATGATCTTTGAATCCAATTTTGTTCTTGGGTTTCCTTGAAATTAAATTAGAGCTTGATGGAGGATTTTGAGAGAGTTGAGAGTATATTTGATATGAGTGTAATGATTTTGATCGTTTGGAACCTTGTTTAGGTCATTTAGGAAAGTTAAAATAGCATTGGAAGTCTAAAGAGGTCAATAGAGTAATTAAAATTATGAAAAACGCCACTAGTGAACACATGGAAAAATTGGCAAAGTGTCATCTCACTGGAGACTTCATTGGCCATGTGCACTCCATGGGTCATGTGGAGTGGCCATGTGAAGTGCCTTAGTGAAAACAAATGGAAGTTGGGAAACTTGGAAAAAAACAATTGACGTTTCATCACTTGGACGGATCACTTCACGGACCGTGTGGTATTACATGGATTATGTACTGGTCTATCCAACCTTACTTGGACAAAAATGTTGTTGGCAACCATAAGCCCAGGTGCCACTGCCCATACCCCTTCACATGATCTATAAAAGGTAGTCGTGGCCTATACCTTAGCTTCCAATGCCACCCATGCCTAGCCAAGCCTCCTAAAATACCTCCATGCCCTTCCTCACGACCAGTGGTGACTCACATGACCCATGCCACTGGTTGTGGACAAAGACTTAGCCTTACCACTCCATTTTCCAGCCCCAAACATTTCCCATGAACCGTACAAGGCCACATTGCCTGTATGGGTGCCCATGGGGCTTCACTACATAGGAGGGTCTCACGAAGACGGTCATAACTCCTTCATCTGACATAACAATGAGGTGAAACAAAGTGCGTTGTAAAGCTAACTCAAAGGGATTTCATTTGACATATTGTGGACCACCCTTTTCCAAATGTGCCAAGAGTTATGCTTGTTTAAAGTTAACCCTTAAATGAACCATCACCCAAAAATCAACTCTTACAGAAGTCTTGGACTCGTTCATGTACTAGCAGTCTCCCATGAATCTAGTACACCCCCAACCTAAACAAATGAGTCTTGAAACATAGATATACAAGAGCATAGAGTTACGGGATATCACATTTGTCCACACTTATAACAAGCATATGTACCCTCACAACACTCACCTAGGTGTAGTTTGCCACACTTGCCACAGGGTGGCTTCCCCTCGAACCTTGGGTCACACTAACCTGGGATTGAGAACCTTGAGCCCTAAAATTCTGGTGACCATAAGACTTATGATCACACCTATTTTGTTGGATGGGCGCGTGTGCTATAGAGAGTGCACAGCTAGAAGACCTCTTCTGAAAGTAGGATTTATCACCCTTATTCTGCCTCTGCTGGCTAGGCTCATGACTTGTGAATTTGGCTTTCTTGCGTAGATGCTCTTCTCTATCTCTCTTCTTATCTTCCTCGGTTTACTAAGCATAATCTTTGAGATATTTGTACCTAGGATCAGAAATGTTGTTTTGCTCTCCTTCTTCCCATGCCTACCTAACCCAGACACAAACTTTCTCATCCTTTCCCTCATGTCCTAGACCATTTCTGGAGCATACATGGACAACTTAATAAACTTGAGACTGTAATCTTTAATGGTCATCCCCTCTTACTTTAGGTTCACAAACTCATCAACCTTTGCCTCCCTCAACTCTTGGGGAAAGAAGTGATCAAGGAAAACAGTCTCAAACTCATCCCACTTAGAAAGCTCAGCATCGTTACCTCGACTATCCTCCCACTAGTTCTACTAGATATGGGCAACATCTTTTAGCCGATAGGAGGCAAGTTCAACTCCCTCAACCTCAGTCGCAGACATAGCCCTCAAGACCTTGCACATCTAATTGATAAAGTTCTGTGGGTCCTCCTCAAATGTCAACCCTGTATAGACTGGTAGGTCCATTTTCAAGAAGTCTCTAAGCCTCGTTGCAATAGTGGGCTCTTGGGAGCTAGAGCTAGGGCCTGTGGACCTCGGTTGTTATTCAAGGAGGCCATTAGCTTTATGAGCATAGTGATGGCTCCCCTAAAGTCTGCCTCTATGGTAGAGGTTGGTTGTGCAAGAGGTGCCTGTGGAACCTCAGCAGTTCTGGCAAGTCGACCCCGTCTTCTCATCCCCTTCTGAGTAAGGATCTCTGGTGGGGAATCCTCAGTGGTTGGAGGTAAGGTATCTCCTTGGGAAGCAGTAGTTTAGGAGGCATGATCTGCAAATATGTAACACACACATTACAAAAGAGTTTCATAGAGTTAAACTCTATCACATGAACTCAGAATAAAGAAGAAAGGTAACCATTCCTAATGTCCTCTAGCCTCCTGCTTATAAAGTATGGTGCACAACACGCCCATAAACAAGATTTTACTAGATACAGCTTCATAGGCTCCCTAGGACTCTCGAGCTTTGTGCTCTAATACCAAGTTTATCATGCCCTGGGAGGGTACCCTAGTAGTGGTCATCTGATTTTACAGTTCAATCCTCTCTTACGCTAGATGTCACACCCCTCCCTGGGGTCGTGACCTGTGCCCGTTAGGGACACCTACTCATGCATAAACATAAACATCCCAAT